>CAXIUP010000095.1:330000-415243 GCA_964035015.1 Corallium rubrum
TCCTGAGGGAGGCAGCACGCTAACAGCAAACGTACGCCACCCGTGCTTTCCTGACTTGCAATTGGATAAATCAAAGCAAAACAAGCCATAATTATAACAGAACGTTTTTTAAGCTGTTTCTTGTTTTAAACATTTCTTTAACTACGCCTAGAAAACGTTTTTCGTTAAATAAGAATGAATATCATCTATATATCACGAATAAACTTAGACTATACGAGGTGGGCTAGCCCAACACTTTGAATATTCGTTAATGTGCATCTAAACGAGCTTTTCTGCCCCTCGTTATGAATTGCAGACCACAAACGAGGCCAGAAAGGTTCATTAAGATGCACATAAAAGAATATTCAAATAAGTCGCTTTTATGAAAGTGGTCTATTCTATGTCTGTATTTCATTACACAAACCTTTAGTATTTTGATTCGTTTTTCCAATTCAACGTTGCCTATATGCATGCAGCTCATTTATTTTATTTTATTGTATTGTCTATGAAATGAAAAATTCGTTGGAATTTTTGTTGTTTTATTGTACAGAGGAGCATGGCAGGAGCACTCACTGAAAATCTCAGAATCTGATGCGTAGTTTTTACGCTATTAACTCTCAAAGTTTGCCATGGCTAGTTCGTTCTTGGAGAAAAATTGGGCTTTCGATAACAATGCTTATGACGTCCGCAGACGGACAACTGTGCATAAGAACAATATATTTCACTATTAATGATCCATCTGCGTACGTCATAAGGCATTGTTACCAAGAAGCCGTCAAATTTCCCCAAAACAAACTATCTACGGCAAATTTTGAGAGTTGATAGCGCGAAAACTACGCATCAGATTCTCTTGAAATTTTCAGTGAGTGCTCCTGTCATGCTCCTCTGTACAATAAAACAACAAGAATGCCAACGTATTTTTCACTTCATATAGACACTTTAAATAAAGTATGTTGAAAATATTATGCAACTAGACGTTAGTTGTGTAGTTGTTTCTCTGTTTTTAAAGTTTTAAAATTTCCCTAAAAGATGTTATTACAACACGGGAAATGTCATTTCAGACACAATTCAAAACATTTTCGGGGGAACACGGACCCAGAACAAATTATAAAAAATGGGCAGTTCTCAATTTTTCTTAGAATGACACCTATAAAGGCCCTGTTACACCGTGCAATTTTTCATGCAACTTGTCAATGCCGTTGCGAGACAAATTGCATGAACCATTGCACCGTGTAACATGCGGTGCAATGGTCAAAATCGTTGCGAGACAAGTTGCAACAATCGTTGCACGAAGTAGAATCTGGTTCTACTTTCTACAACGATTGAAGCAATTTGTTTCAGTGTTACACCGTGTAACTCCCCTTCAGCAACTTGTCTCGCAGTATTTTGTTATGATTTGGCACTCAATCGAGCCTCTCCCCAGTCTACCTGCTTTTATCATCAACAACAACAACAGTTTTATTATACCCTATAAACATACACATATCATTACAAAGGCACAGATCAAAATTTTAAAGGGTAATGGCCTCTTGAAATAACCAGAAAAGCTAAAAATGCCAAGAAGCCATTTAGAAAAGGTTTGAAGTTACATTATGTGGTCGGAGGTTACAAAAACATACATAATACAATACATACATATTCACAAGATATTCTGCATTTAAGCGTACATTATACAACAGCAATACAATTATACAGGAGAAACTGTCTTATTATCTTACTAGATATTAAATTTCATCAAAAATAATGTACAGGTATGATTGGAAAATTGCATAAACGCGTTGCAGTGTGTAACACCCCCTGTCTTGCAACTGCAATGCTGCATGAGTCATCATTGCGAGACAAGTTGCATGGAAAATTGCACCGTGTAACAGGGCCTTATAAGTGGGCCCTGCAGGTTCTGAAATTTACTGGAAAATGACGTCCTATATACACCGCCACCGCCTTCATCTCGGGAAATAACCCATACATATTATGGCAAATATTGCCTACTTACCAAAAACAGAATTTTACATCCAAAGGAGAGTTGTGTATTTTAAACAAAATTTTCCATCATTCAAGGACAGTTTATTCACAACTTGCATGTATCCACCAGACGGCTTGGGAGTATTTGAATTTCAATGCTGTTGTCAATACCTTTACAAGAGAGCATTGCTTAGATTTAAAGAGCAACATTCGTGTTGGACGTTACATGATTTAGTAAGTTATCGTCTCACGCTGGATTTTAATTCGCTCCGAAGGTATAATCAGTTTACAGTCGGTAAGTCAGTTGTCTTTTCACCCTGTATTCTCACTGGCTCCGAAGGCATTCAACTCATTCACAATAGCATAGTATCCACCAGTGATGGATCCAGCTTGATCTGGTAGGGGGAGGGGGGGGGGGGAGGTGCTGAGCGAGCGAAGTGAGATCAGGGCTGTGGCGTGGGGCACGACCGAGGCAGGGTGGAGAGCCGCTGAGGGAGCTATGGCAGGGGTCTGGGGACACAGCCCCCGGCAGGGTCCAGGGGCTGAGCTGGTGGTGCGGCTGGGGGGTGAAGCCCACCAGAAAATTCTTTTTTTATACCTATTAATACCTATGAATCATATGATAGCTAATATATGAATCATATATCTATGAATCATATGATAGCAGATAGCTGATACCTAATACTTGGGCCTATGAAATTTACATGGACATTGAATGAATGCGTCCTTTAATGTACTTGGTTTTGACAAGGCAATTGGCACCCCCTTGGCCAAGGTCAGGGGTGGTGCGCACCCCCCTGTAAATCCATCACTGGTATCCAGTGTTGCCAACCTTGGGATTTTATCCCAAGATCTTGGGATTTTTTGAAGGAGTTGGGATTTGGGGGGATTTTTTTCTCAGGGATTCAACTTGGGATTTTTCCAGAGAAAACAGTTTCGGTTTTAAAAAGCTGATTTCAATGTTAAATGTACTTTTTTTAAATTTACTTGATCATTAGATCATACTCAGTGATCATACTCCACTAGCCTTTGCCAGCCCCTGCGTTCTTTATGTATTCGTTTGTGATTTAGACAAGATGAAGTACTCTATCCAAATGAAGTATCACTGATACAGTGGGCTCAGATTGTTATATATGTGAAAGTGAAACACGCTGCATACTCAAACACAGGAGCCCACCCCATGACAGTTTATTCTTTCAATTTGAATCTACACGACGTACCAACGAATTTTGAGCTGTACGCTGTCCGTATAAAGTGCGATTCAAATTAATGGGAATAAACTGTCATGGGGTGGGCTCCCTGTGACTCAAACTGTAAAGGTTTTAATGTCTTTATTATGAATGTTAACAATAACACAACAGACTGATCTCAGACTCTATAAATCGTTTACTCAACCCCCAGCAGAGCGCTGCTGTGAGCGGGAATTGCTATAGTCAGTTCGGGTTACACCACTCCCTCCTTTAGTAAGACAGTCTCTCTGGTTCATGTCGGATCCTCAATGGATATCTTCTTTCTAGTTCTACAAGTTCCTCGTCTTCCGATTCACTTTCTGAGCTTTCGCTGTCTTGGGTGTCCGCTACTTTTTGCGTTTCTTCTGTCGTAGTATCTTTCTTACTTTTCTTCCTTCCAACTTGTCCTTCACGTCTTTGTTGGTCTTCGACGACATATGGCTTTACATGGTTGTAATGCACGGTCCTCTCCTTGGTTCCACCGACTCCGTATGATGTATGACGTTCCTGTCTTCGATCCAAGTCGCACAATAACAAACGGTCCTCCCCAACGATCACTGAATGTTCTTTTCTTTCTTTTCATCCTCCAGACCTTCTCGCCTTGTCGTAGTGGTTGAAATGGTTTGATACTTCGGTTATGCTTCTCAACTCTCTGCCGACTACAATCTTCATCTCTTGCTCGTGCTCTTTCATAAATCTCTTCTCCCTCTTCTTCTAGCAATGCCGTGTGCTTTTCCACCGTCTCTGGAGATATTCTTTCGGCAACAATGTCTTCGTTCGAGGATGTGCTTTGAAGACTAGCTCGTACGGTGCCACACCGGTGCTGCTATGTTTGGCCGCATTATATGCCAATTGAACCTCTGGAAGATGTTCTGGCCAGGATTTTGGGTGATTATTCACCAGCTTAGTGATGGATTCTGCCATCGTTCGGTTTAGACGCTCTACTCCAGAATTTCCTTGAGGACGGTACGGGTCACTAAATGTATGTTCCATCCCATTCTCGATGCAAAAACTCTGCATCACTTCACTGGTAAAACAGGGTCCGTTGTCTGAATGAAGGCGCTTTGGTATTCCGTAGCGAGATATCCAATCTTTCAACTTCTTACAGACCGATGCACTCTGTTGATGAGTGATTGGGTGCATCTCAGCAAATTTTGTGGTTGGGTCCATGAGCACCAGGATGTTATTGTATCCATTTTTTGCTTTCGGGAGCGGGCCTTTCAGATCTGCTTCCACGAGTTGAAATGGTCTGCGTTCCTTTGGTCGCATATTGAGTGGAGCTTCTCTTTTCCCTTGTGATAACGTTGCTGCGCACCTGTGACACGATTGCACATAGTTCACAATATCCTTGTTTATGGTGGGCCACCAAAAATGACGAGCAATTCTTTCTACGACTTTCTCACTTCCTTGGTGTCCGGTTTCATCATGGGCCAGGCATAGCAACTTGGGGACGCTTGACGAAGGCACTAACACTTGACCAAGTCCTTGAATGGTACACAACCCTTCCTTGTTCTTATGCGACGAGATGTACGGTTTCAGAGAGGGGTCATTTATCTGAGCTAGCCGGAAGTCATCCAGGTTATCGACGAAATCTTTCACTCGGTCGCTTGCTATTACTCCCACTGTACGCGCATCTTCAACATTGTCGTTTTCCGTTGGCGTTATTCCCAGTCTACTTAAGGCGTCAGCGACCAGATTATCACATCCTTTGATGAATTCCAACTGTGGTTCAAACTCTGAAATGTCCCGCAACATAGTGGCTCTTCTACCAAATGGATCTTTTACTTCCAACATTTTCAGCAATGGCTTGTGGTCGGTGCGGAGACGAAATTTACTTCCCAGTAAGTAATATCGATAATGCTTGAGGGTATCTCTGATGGCCAGAACTTCCCGGTCATATGTCGGGTAAGATCTTTCTCGTTTTGTAAGGGATCTGCTGTAGTAAGCCAGTGGATGTAATTCGCCATCTTCACCTGGTTGAGCTAATTCACCACCTATGCCGACACTGCTAGCATCCGATCCGTTGTCACAACAAACTCAACATGTGGTTTGGGGTGTGCCAGCACTGGTGCTGAGGTTAAACAGTTTCTTAAGAAGGTGAAGGCATCATCTTGTTCTTTATTCCAGGTAAAAGTAGCATTCTTCTCCAAGAGTTTTGTAAGTGGTCGTGCTCGTTCGCTAAAATTCTTGATAAACGTTCTATACCAGCCAGTTACTCCAAGAAATTTCTGCACTTCTTTGATTGATACTGGAGCTGGCCACGAATTAATTGCTTCCACTTTCTCTCGAGCTGGTTGCACACCGTCCTCGGTAACACGATGTCCTAGAAACTTGACTTCTCTCATCACCAGTGCACATTTCTTTGCTTTTATTCTTAAACCATGCTGTCGCAGGGCATCAAAAACTTGCTGTAGATTTCTTAGGTGGTCGTCAAACGTTTTACTCACTACACACACGTCATCCATGTATAGTGCCAATCGGTCTGATGGAATTTGGTTGACAACTTTCCGCATTAACCTTGCAAAGGTGGCTGGACTTCCTTTCAAACCATAGCACATGTGAGTCCATTCCCAAAACCCTGTTGGCGATCTGAAAGCTGTTTTAGCTTGATCTTTCTCCACTAGAGGTACCTGTAAATACCCCTGTGCTAGGTCGATAACACTGAAATACTGGGCTCCTGCCATGTTATCAAGTACTTCGTTGATGTTTCCAGTGGGAAAAGCATCTGATTCTGTTACATCGTTGAGAGGCTTGTAGTCAACACATAATCTCACAGTCTTGTCCGGTTTCAGAACCAGCACAATGGGAAATGCCCATGGAGACCTTGATGGCCTAATATGCCCAGCCTTCAGGTGTTTCTCCACTGCATCGTTGATTTTCTCTGTCAAAGCGAAATTATGTCGTCTTGGTGGGCATGCAATGGGATCTGCATCTCCAGTCGGTATGCTGTGAGTTTCTGTCATTGTGTATCCTTCATTACCCGGGTAATCAAATACATCAGCATTCTTTCTTATTTGATTCTTCAATCTTGTCGACTCGCTCGATCGGTTAACTCTTTTCCCATCTGTACTTCCGAAACCGGGTCACACTCCACCGTTGTAGCTGTTTCTGGACTTACTTCTGTCATCTTATTTACTATCTTGACTGGCAGTTCTTCTACCGTTGCTGCTGACTGTTCTCTGTATACACGAATTGGTTTGTCGGATATATTCCAAACACAGATTGGGATTTTTCCATCTTCACTCGCTTCTGGTGTTATATGAACTGGAGCTGTCATAAGGCCAGTTCTCTCCTTGAACCGTTCTGTTCCATCTACATATATTGCGCTGTCGAACTTTGTATTTCCTTCCTCTAGTTTTCCCCATATGAAAGTCTCTTTCCCTGGTTCTACCAAACAGGTCTGAGCTACTCGTATATGGTAGCATTTCCGTGTTGATGACTGATTAGTTGGTACTTCAGATTCGTGTAGGTTCACTCCATCTATCTTGGCTGATTTAGTTTTCGGGTCTAGAACAATGCCCAATACTCCTAAAACATCTAAACCCATAATTTAAGGATTTAGGGTGAAGGAAAATTCGAGTGTAGAATATATACATTTTAAGACCAAACCGGGAGCAGTTGCGAAAAATGCAACTACACAGGCCCTCCGGCAGGAATTGAACCCACGACCTTGCGATTCTAGTGCAATGCTCTGACCACTGAGCCACGGAGGCCGTTGCCGAGAGCTTGATCGCGAGTTCTGTATATATAATGTAAGGTGGTAATGCCAGGAGAGAATTGGGTATATTATAAATGATATTGGGCATTTCACTCGATTACACAGCATGTTCTAAGGATTTAGGGTAAAGGAAAATTCGAGTGTAGAATATATACATTTTAAGACCAAACCGGGAGCAGTTGCGAAAAATGCAACTACACAGGCCCTCCGGCAGGAATTGAACCCACGACCTTGCGATTTATAATAAACCCATAATTGCTGTTTGAACAGCCTCCACTACATAACAGTCTATCTTGCATGACTATTTCGCAACACTTATCTCCATTTTGCGACTCCTTTACAGCTAGCTCTTGTTCCATCTGCCATTTCTAGTTGTCTTGAAGCTTTCTCTATCTTTAACCCTTCTTTAACTGCAAATGAAAACGGTAATATTGACACTTCCGCCCCCGAGTCACATATAAATTCACACTGACGCTCTTTATTATCTTGTTTAACTATTCCTGATATCGTAATAAATCGTTTTTCCGCGGCTGAGAACGTGTTAATCGTTACCGGTTGTTCCCAGCCGCTTGGCCGTTTAAAGAAGGTGATGGAACTGGGGATGTTGATTTGCATACTCGAGCTGTATGCCCTGGTTTCCAAGTGAACATATGGGCAATCTTTCTTAAAATGATGCTCGGATTCACAGTGAAAACATTTCGACTTAAATTCTCCTCTCCATCCTTGGTTTCTTGGTTTTCCCCGACCTCGACCATAGTTGGCAAAACGATCTCTTCCCCGACCTGATCTTCCCCGAATGGAACTTCGAGCGTTTCCATGACGACCGCCAACATAATTAATCTGCTTGTCATCTTCCTCGTCAACTCCAGCGCCAAAAACTGCTTCGATTTCTTCTTTAACGATTTGTCGTAGATTTTGTGGTTGCGTATCTTCAGTTCTCGTTACCTCGTTCACACTGGACGTTTTTAGTTGAGGTTTTCTTTTGTAAATAAGTTCCAATCGTTCAAGTTCTTCGCCTAACGCTGTTATGTTCATGTCTCGATATTTCCCGTCGTTCTTTAGCCTTTTGTTCATGTCGTCGTCAATAGCAGCTAAGAACTTATCCTACAACATCTGTTTATACGTCGTCGCTGCGGCCGGTCGGCTTCGCTCAAACCTGGGTAAGCTTTTCTTATGATTTTTTCAACACGCCACGCCAACTGTGCTGGAGTCTCAACGCTTCAATTGAGCCAATTCTGTCGCGGCCGTCTCATGGTCAACAGCGACTTTGTCGAATTCCTTCTTTAACGCCTCCTTGACCTTCTTCGGGTCATCCTGGTCTTCGTCCTTCAGCCTTGCGATGCACATGAACGCTGGTCAAACTAACTTGCTTGCAATAGCGTGTGCCTCGTGTTTTCCTTCGAATTTCTTCGTTGAGCAATAAAATTTCATTTTTATTATAGCCACAGATCAACATCTCCCCTTCCGTCAAATACGTCTACTCTTCTCTCAGACATTTCTGGCGATTTTTCCGGTTAATCTCACCGCTGCCACCACTGTAAAGGTTTTAAAGTCTTTATTATGAATGTTAACAATAACACAACAGACTGATCTCAGACTCTATAAATCGTTTACTCAACCCCCAGCAGAGCGCTGCTGTGAGCGGGAATTACTATAGTCATTTCCGGTTACAAAACGGCGATAGAAACCTGGGAACTAGTCAGTAAAATAAGCTGTGAACCTTGGCATTTTTTGGTAAAAAATAGGGAATCTTGGGATATTTTCAGACCTTTATTGGGATTTTTACGAAACTTGACTTGGCAACACTGCTGGTATCCACTGCTTCGCAGTTGATACAAAAACAGAAAAGACACACAGCGGCAGAGGAAGTCAGACAGAGGTAGTCTAAATTCTAATATAAGGTCATGTCCACACTAATCCATTTTCAAACGAAAACGGAGACTTCTTCGTATCGAAAACGTATCAAAAGTTTTCCGTTCACACTATCGTTTTCGAATCGTTTTCACCGTTTAGTAAAACGCTAAAAAGATCTACAGGGGTATGAATGAATAGTTCTAGATGACTGAAACCAAGATAAAATATAATCGTTAAATCATAGGTTTCCAAAAGCTTCGTTTTTGCCGTCCACACTGGTGCAGAAAAACGGCGTGTTTGAATATCTCCAATCTGAAAAGCGTTTTCGAAACGCTCTGTTTTCGGTCACCGAAGACGCCGAATTAGTCAGTAGACGAAAGGCCTAACAGTATCAAAAAGTCCCCGTTTTCGTTTGAAAAAGGAATAGTATGGCCTAAGCCTTTTGGTTTCTATTTTGGCTTCCTCGCCACTTTTAATTAAATTTTAATTATATACTAGCTTTTCTTGTGGCAAAAATTATCATTAAACACTAAACATATTATTCGGGCCTAACACAGTAGCATGAATAATAAAATATTCAAAAACCAAACTGTAACTTGTCGTAGGTACTTGTCGAGCCAAATTCGCGACATTTGGTTAAAAATAGCAAGGAAAGCTGCGTAGCTGCGTTTCAGCACAATAGAGTTTCGCTTTCTCATTCAAATGAGTAACAAATTACAAGAATATATTATCGTGAAATCAAATGGTATTCCAAGAAGACAGTTTTCTAATTTTCCGTTTGCAAACAGATATATATTTCATTATATCATTTTTACCGTCATTGCAAAGCAATGTAATGTACGCTATGTAATGTTCAATCATAAACACAAAGAACAATACATATACGACACTGGCTTGAGCTCATATTCAGAATGGTAAATAACAAAACCAAACAGGTGCAGATTCGTTTACGTTAGTTTAATTAAAACTGCGTCACAGCGTCCTTCAAGATATGAGATGTTGTTTGCTTGGCTTTGCCTTGCTTTGCTGTGCCTTGCTTTGCTGTGCCTTGCTTTGTTGTGCCTTGCTTTGTTGTGCCTTGCTTTGCTGTGCTATTTTTCTTCGCTTCGCTTTACTGTGCTTTATTACTGTGCTTTACTACTTTGCTGTGCTGTGCTTCGCTTCGCTTTACTGTGCTTCATTACTTTGCTGTGCTGTGCTTCGCTTCGCTTCGCTTCCCTTTGCTTTGCTTCGCTGTGCCTTGCCTTGCTGTGCTTTTCTATGCTTTGCCGTGTTTTTCTTTCCTTCCCTTCGCTTCGCTTCGCTGTACTTGACTTTGCTTTGCTGCGCTTCGCTTCGCTTCGCTGTGCTTTACTTCGCTGTGCTTTACTTTGCTTTGCTGTACTTTGCTTCGCTGTACGTTGCTTTGCTTTGCTTTCCTTTCCTTTGCTGTGCTTTGCTTTGCTTTGCAGTGTTTCGCTGTGCTGTGCTTTGCAAAAATTTGCTTTGCTGTGTTGTGCTTTGGATTCCTTTGTTTTGTTTTGTTTTGTTTTGCTTTGCTCTGCTTTACCATACGCAGTACAGACGCAACAATTTTCACATCATGGTCAAAAGCAACTTTGCCAGAACTGGCCATTCCTTTTATACTTAGAAATAATCCTAGATAACCACATTCAAAATTATTTATCTCTATTAGTGACAGTCACCACATTAACCTTTTCAATCGCCTTGTTATTGTGGGACAACTTGATCTTTTTACTCTGCCTAACGCCAGACGATTTTACTCTGTCAAGGGGAGACGACTCGGAAAGCTATGCGTGAAAGACTAATGTCTCGATATTACTTCGTCTAAGTTTAACACAAATTATCTACTTACATTCTGGGAAACACAGATCTCATAGAAGCTGTTCCGTCCGGAGTGGACAAAATGTCAAAATCTAATGCTGTTCCGATGAATCGTGTTAAGTTCAGCTCACCAGAGTCTGCGGAGAAACTTCAGTATGTATATCTCAATAACTATCATCCAAATGCTCAAATACAGAACCTGCGTCCTTGACGAGCAGAAGAAACTGATAAGATACTGTGTCGTGTGTCGAGCATACGTAACAAAAACTGACCAATAGCTGCATGTTATTACAATAATATCACGGCCACCTCGGTTTTCATTGTCTCCACACGCACATTTAATATCGAAATAACCCGATGCATAAAGATGAGGTACGATTATAGTAACTAATCATACCTAATGTTTATGCACGAGGTAGCCGACTCATGTAATGTGTAAGGTTTTACCTTTGGTTCAAGGTTACTATAAAAGAAGCTTTGTTGATTGAAGCCATCACACATTCAACGACAGTATTTGAGTATACACTAGTTGACACTGCTGAGCTGAGTGAATCGAAGAAGGAAAGATATTAAGACAACACGCAAACACGTGTTACGACAGTTACGTTTAATCGGAATCTGGCTGCGCTGGTACTGGAACCGATTGGCGGACCTTTAGTTTTTCTTGAACGAGTTCTGCTTACTGGATTGCATTTCAAATAAAGATAGTTACCATAAAAAGTTGCCAGCCTTTACACACACGACACATGGCCACGTTTGGATGTCGGTTTTATCGTGTAAGACATCACCAGCTACGTCACAAGTGAGACGAGAATGTATATTATTAAAGGTGTAAGCACGGGTGTAAGCTTATATAGGTGTAGTGTGTCGAATGTCTAAACGACTTACGTTGATCGGTCTAGTATGTCGACACGTCGACAGGTTGGAAGATGTTCACTACGATGTCGACACGTCGACAGGTTGGAAAATGTTCACTACGATGTCGACACGTCGACAGGTTGGAAGATGTTCACTACGATGTCGACACGTCGACAGGTTGGAAGATGTTCACTACCATGTCGACACGTCGGCAGGTTCGAAGATGTTCACTATGATGTCGACACGTCGACAGGTTCGAAGATATTCACTACAATGTCGACACGTCGACAGGTTCGAAGATGTTCACTACGATGTCGACACGTCGACAGGTTCGAAACTTGGACTGCTTGCAAGAGTTTATAGACATATACTATACATCGGATACTATTCTTGTAGCAATAGTTACGATATCAACAAAGTAACAAATCCAACAGACGGAGAAACCGCCGAAATATAATAAATAGTAATGTATAAGAATTCACGCAAATGAAAACAAACAAATATCCAATTTCATCATAATTTTATTAAACATTATTAAAGTACGTTGTTGACATATACATAAAAGTTTAGAAGCATAAACTAGTGTAGAATCAGATTTAATGAAAGATATTAGAACAATAAATAAGCAAGAGAAGACAAACCATAACAATAGACGAACGTTCTCGGCGCTCTCGCACGGCTTTGATATATCCCTCAGAATCGCAGCTTGATATTCCCTCCACTTCGTACGGCTTTCCTTCAGGGCTACACGCACAGCTTTCCAGATAGTAAACCACGGCAGACTTGAAGGAACATCTTATGTTTTTGGCTCATCCTAGTTCTAGAGAAAGAGTCCGTAGATATAGAAGCTATAGAGCGGTATAGTATTTATACCTGACAATGTGTACAAAATACAATAGTATTAAGATCAGAAATTTGTCATTCGCGACGTATAACCGCCTGAAGGGTATAACTTTAGTTTATATGATCAGAAAAATTAAAAATCAAACGCACGTACCTGTTCTCATGATAGAGAAAAGTAGACATCCCACAAAATACTAGTCAGTATTAAAGTGAACGAGCAATCTAGGCGTTCCGGAATCTTCGTCATAAATGTGCTGGTTCCCATGCCTTTTGAAAACCCGGCGGTGAACCGAAATGGCGGCGATTTTCGACATTTCAACAGGGCATAGAAAATCGAGAATTCATCCAAATCAAAAAAATTTTGGACTGAGGTACTCAACAAACAACAGTAATTTCATTTTTTTAAAAAAAACTATTTGGGGTTAGGGGCACTTTAAGGTTGTCTGCTTACTGTGCTCACTTTGACCTTTTAGAAATGTTACTGCAGTCATGTCAGTCATTGTTGTAGCCTTTTTAAATTTTTAAATATCAAATTACAATAATATTATCGTGAAATCAAATGATATTCCAAGAAGACCAAATCTCTATAAACTAATCGGAAACACACATATTTCATCTTTAGTGTCATTGCAAAGCAAAATAAAATAGTCTATAGTATCATTGTTCGAAATATGGCTATGTAATGTTCAATCATAAACACAAAGAATAAAGCGTATACCAGACTGAGAAAACTTGAGTTCAGAATAATAAACAACAAAACCACTCAAGGTTCGGATTTGTTTGCACGTATTTAATTAAAACTGCGTCACAGCGTGCTTGAAGATATGTTGTTTGCTTTACTTTACATTGCTGTCCTTTGCCTTGCTGTGCTTTGCTTTGCTTTGCTTTGCTTTGCTTTGCTTTGCTTTGCTTTGCTTTGCTTTGCTTTGCTTTGCTTTGCTTTGCTTTGCTTTGCTTTGCTTTGCTTTGCTTTGCTTTGCTTTGCTTTGCTTCGCTTTGCTGTGCCGTCCTCTGCTTTGTTTTTCTTTGCTGTGCTTTGCTTGAAGTTTGCTGTGCTTTGCTTTGCTTTGCTTTGCTTTGCTTTGCTTTGCTTTGCTTTGCTTTGCCTTGCTTTGCTTTGCTTTGCTTTGCTTTGCTTTGCTTTGCTTTGCTTTGCTTTGCTTTGCTTTGCTTTGCTTTGCTTTGCTTTGCTTTGCTTTGCTTTGCTTTGCTTTGCTTTGCTTTGCTTTGATTTGCTTTGCTTCGCTTCGCTTTGCTGTGCCGTCCTCTGCTTTGCTTTTCTTTGCTGTGCTGTGCTTTGCTTGAAGTTTGCTGTGCTTTGCTTTGCTTTGCTTTGCCTTGTTTCGCTTCGCTGGGCTGTGCTTCGCTTTGGCTTGTTTGCTTAATACCATACAGAATACAGACGAAATACGAATACAAACAATTTTCAGTTCAGTGGTCAAAAGTGGCAGAACTGTCCATTGCTTTTATACTTAGTAATAATCTTAGATAATAACCACATTCAAAATTATTTATCTCTATCAGTGACAGTCACCACAACCACATTCAAAATTATTTATCTCTATCAGTGACAGTCACCACATTAACCTTTTCAATCGCTTTGTTATTGTGAGACAACTTGATCTTTTTACTCTGTCAAACGCCAGACGATTTTAGTCCTCAAGGGAAGACGTCTTGGAAAGCTATGCATGAAAGACTAATATGTCTCGGTATTATTTCGTCTGAGTTTAACACAAATTATCTGCTTACATTCTGGGAAACACAGATCTCACAGAGCTGTTCCGTCCGGAGTGGACAAAATGTAAAATGTCGAATGTCTCCACTCTGGAGAGCGTTTTCGAAACGCTCCATTTTCGGTCACCGAAGACGCCGGATTAGTGTGGACGAAAGGCCTAACCGTATCAAAAACTAAAGTCTCTGTTTTCGCTTGAAAACGGAATAGTAATAATTATTAAGCCTTTGGTTTCTATTTTAGACTTCCTCGCCACATTTAATTAAATTTTAATTATGTACCAGCTTTTCTTGTGGCAAAAATTAGCATTAAACAGTAAACACTAAACATATCATTCGGGCCTAACAGTAGCATGAATAATAAAATTTCAAAAACCAAATTGTAACTTGTCGTAAGTACTTGGCGAGGCAAATTCGCGACATTTAGTTAAAAAATAGCAATGAAAGCTGCGTAGCTGCGTTTCAGCACAATAGAGTTTCGCTTTCTCATTCAAATGAGTAACAAATTACAAGAATATATTATCGTGAAATCAAATGGTATTCCAAGAAGACCAGTTTTCTAATTTTCTTTTTGCAAACAGATATATATTTCATTATTTCATCTTTACCGTCATTGCAAAGCAATGTAATGTACGCTATGTAATGTTCAATCATAAACACAAAGAACAATACATATACGACACTGGCTTGACTCATATTCAGAATGGTAAACAACAAACTGACCAAACAGGTGCAGATTCGTTTACGTTAGTTTAATTAAAACTGCGTCACAGCGTCCTTCAAGATATGAGATGTTGTTTACTTGGCTTTGCCTTGCTTTGCTGTGCCTTGCTTTGTTGTGCCTTGCTTTGCTGTGCTGTTTTTCTTCGCTTCGCTTTTCTGTGCTTTATTACTGTGCTTTACTACTTTACTGTGCTTCGCTTCGCTTCGCTTCGCTTTACGGTGCTTTATTACTTTGCTGTGCTTCGCTTCGCTGTACTTTACTTTGCTGCGCTGCGCTTCGCTGTGCTTTACTTTGCTTTGCTGTACTTTGCTTCGCCGTACGTTGCTTTGCTTTGCTTTCCTTTCCTTTCCTTTGCTGTGCTTTGCACATCAGTGGTCAAAAGCAACTTTGCCAGAACTGTCCATTCCTTTTATACTTAGAAATAATCTTAGATAATAACCACATTCAAAATTATTTATCTCTATCAGTGACAATCACCACATTAACCTTTTCAATCGCTTTGTTATTGTGAGACAACTTGATCTTTTAAATCTGTCTAACGCCAGACGATTATACTCGTCAAGGGAGGACGTCTCGGAAAGCTATGCATGAAAGACTAATGTCTCGATATTACTTCGTCTGAGTTGAACACAAATTATCTACTTACATTCGGGGAAACACAGATCTCACAGAAGCTGTTCTGTCCGGAGTGGACAAAATGCCAAAATCTAATGCTGTTCCAATGAATCGTGTTCAGTTCAGCTCACCAGAGTCTGCGAAGAATGTAAGTGTAAGTGTAAGTGTAAGCGTAAGCGTAAGCGTAAGCGTAAGCGTAAGCGTAAGCGTAAGCGTAAGCGTAAGCGTAAGCGTAAGCGTAAGCGTAAGCGTAAGCGTAAGCGTAAGCGTAAGCGTAAGCGTAAGCGTAAGCGTAAGCGTAAGCGTAAGCGTAAGCGTAAGCGTAAGCGTAAGCGTAAGCGTAAGCGTAAGCGTAAGTGTAAGTGTAAGTGTAAGTGTAAGTGTAAGTGTAAGTGTAAGTGTAAGTGTAAGTGTAAGTGTAAGTGTAAGTGTAAGTGTAAGTGTAAGTGTAAGTGTAAGTTATATAATATCAAGATACTTGCCAGCGACATTACTGACCAATAATTATGTCTGTGAACACACAGAACACATCCGAGACGGGTAATCAGACATCAGGAAAGCAAAGAAAGAAAGAATTATTTCCACACATGTACAGCGTTCAATATGTCAAGTCTCTTCACCTTATTAGACAGCTCCTTATGTTCACTCAATGAACAGCGATTGTAAGCGTATATAATAATATCAAGATACTTGCCAGCGACATTACTGCCCAATAAGTATGTCTGTGAACACACAAAACACATCCGAGACGGGAAAGGGCACACATTCAGTCGAAATCCGACATAATAAATGATTAAAATGAATGAATTGGTCAGTGAAACGTACACGATAAACAGATTCGAGAAATGGCGATGACCTTGTCACGGTGTGCACCATGACGGTGCACCTTTGGGAAAGTTGTTATCTGAATGAACCAATCAAAATCCTTACTTCGATTAATCAGCCAATTAGAGCTCCCGTCCATGAGATGGACGGAGAACCCAGTTTTATTAAGAGTTTCCTCAGGCCTTTATTTTTCTCGCCTTCTCGCTCGCCCGCACCTCTGCCCGCGCTGCCGGGTTTAGCGGAAGGCGGGAACAAATAAAGGCCTGACATTCAGGTTAAATTTAACTCAATCAATAGACCTTTCCGCACGAAGTGCGTAGATAACGCGTTGAGAGATTTGATTGGCTCTCGCAAAACTTCGGACATCCAAAACTTCGGACAAACATTGGACATTAGCCAATCAGATTTGTCAAAAAGAAAGATCACGTGATCCATTCACTTCATGCGGAAAGGTCTATTACATGCGACTGTAGTTCGACGTATGAAAGAAAGAATTAAATTCGACTGAAGAGTTAAATTCGTCTGAGACGTTGTATCCGTCACGGTGAGACGGATACAACGTCTGAAATGCGTGTTGGTTTCAGACGTCGCTGTATCGTCGCATCGAATTAAACGCATAAATTATGATAACATGTCTTTTGTGCCCAGATTTTTGTTTACTTCGCATGCGTATTGGACGTTTTTGGTGCGATCTAGCGGGATTTTCCTTGCTCGTCACTGAATTAAATTCGTCGCATGAAACAAATTCGAGTTCACGTCGACTAGTCGACGAAGCTAACTATGAATTAAATACGTCTGAATTATCAAACTGTATTCGCTGTACTATTCTGCATAAACACAATTTTACATCCAAAGGAGAGTTGTGTATTTGATGCAAAATTTCCCATCATTCAAGGACAGCTTATTCACAACTTGCATGTATCCACCAAAGACGGGAGTATTTCAATGCTGTTGTCAGTACAATACTTTTACAAGAGAGCATTGCTTAAATTTACAGAGCAACATTCGTGTTGGACATTAGATGATTCCAAGTAAGTTATCGTCTCACGCTGGATTTTAGTTCGCTCCGAAGGCATAATCAGGTTACAGTCGGTAAGTCAGTTGTCTTTTCACCCTGTATTCTCACTGGCTCCGAATACATTCTACTCACTCACGACAGCATAGTATCCACTGCTTCGCGGTTGATACAAAAACAGAAAAGACACACAGCGGCAGAGGAAGTCAGAGGTAGTCTAAATTCTAACATAAGGTCATGTCCACACTAATCCGTTTTCAAACGAAAACGGAGACTTCTTCGTATCCAAAACGTATCAAAAGTTTTCCGTCCACACTATCGTTTTCGAATCGTTTTCGCCGTTTAGTAAAGCGCTAAAAAGATCTACAGGGGTATGAAGGAATAGTTCTGGGTGACTGAAACCAAGGTAACATAATCGTGACACAGAGGCCGCGGAACCAGGGGGGTACTGGGGGCAGATGCCCCCCCCTTTTTTCAAAATTGAAAAAAGTGCCCTTTTTCTGAAATAAAAATGCCCTCTTTATAAATGTGACGGTTAAGGTTTACGGCGGCATGTTCCTTATACTGGGAAGAATTACAGTCGTTGGCATCTTAAGCGTGTACACTGCCCGTCAAAACATGTTTTATGTCAAAGTCAAAGTTAAATGTTTACCTTGGGAACATATCAGGTTTTCATTCGAACCAATACATTGTCACATGAATGTGCCCTTAGCCAATCACGTCTCGCCAATCCCACAGTGTTGATTTCAAAACGGTTAACTTTGGCTTAAATTTAGCACATGTTTTGATGGGCGGTGTACACGCTTAGGTGCCAACGACTGTAATGTACCCATTTCGTAGAAGTATGACTGCTATTTGCTGTAGAAAAGAGTGACTGTGCCGTTGCCCAAGGGGATGATATAATATATGCCGCTGGTGATCAAATGGAAGTTACAACTGTACAACGTTTTAAATTATACAATTATTTGGAAAAAAAACAAGGTGCCCCTTTTTGACAGTGCCGCCCCACTTTTCAGGTGCTTCCGCGGCCTCTGTCGTGACATCATAGGTTTCCAAAAACTTCGTTTTTGCCGTCCACACTGGTGCAGAAAAACGGCGTGTTTGAATATCTCCAATCTGAAAAGCGTTTTCGAAACGCTCTGTTTTCGGTCACCGAAGACGCCGAATTAGTCAGTAGACGAAAGGCCTAACCGTATCAAAAAGTCTCCGTTTTCGTTTGAAAACGAAATAGTATGGCCTAAGCCTTTTGGTTTCTATTTTAGAGTTCCTCGCCACTTGTAATTAAATTTTAATTATGTACTAGCTTTTCTTGTGGCAAAAATTATCATTAAACACTAAACATATTATTCGGGCCTAACACAGTAGCATGAATAATAAAATATTCAAAAACCAAACTGTAACTTGTCGTAAGTACTTGGCGAGGCAAATTCACAATATTTGGTTAAAAAACAGCAAAGAAAGCTGCGTAGTTGCGTTTCAGCACAATAGAGTTTCGCTTTCTCATTCAAATAACAAAACTAAACAGGTGCATGCAGATTCGTTTACGTTAGTTTAATTAAAACTGCGTCATGCACAGCGTCCTTCAAGTTACGAGATGTTGTTTGCTTGGCTTTGCCTTGCCTTGCTGTACCTTGCTCTGCTGTGCCTTGCTTTGCTGTGCCTTGCTTTGCTGTGCTGTTTTTCTTCGCTTCGCTTCGCTTCGCTTCGCTTCGCTTCGCTTCGCTTCGCTTCGCTTCGCTTCGCTTCGCTTTACTGTGCTTTATTACTGTTGCTGTGCTTCGCTTCGCTTCCCTTTGCTTTGCTTCGCTGTGCCTTACCTTGCTGTGTTTTTCTTTCCTTCGCTTCGCTGTACTTTACTTTGCTTTGCTTTCCTTCGCTTTCCTTCGCTGTGCGTTGCATTGCTTTCCTTTCCTTTCCTTTCCTTTGCTTTGCTGTGTTTCGCTATGCTGTGCTTTGCAAAAAATTGCTTTGCTCTGTTGTGCTTTGGTTTCCTTTGCTTTGCCTTGCCTTGCTTTACCATACGGAGTACAGACGCAACAATTTTCAGTTCAGTGGTCAAAAGCAACATTGCCAGAACTGTCCATTCCTTTTATACTTAGAAATAATCTTAGATAATAACCACATTCGAAATTATTTATCTCTATCAGTGACAATCACCACATTAACCTTTTCAATCGCTTTGTTATTGTGGAACAACTTGATCTTTTTACTCTGTCTAACGCCAGACGATTTTACTCGTCAAGGCAGGACGTCTTGGAAAGATGAAAGACTAATGTCTTAATATTACTTCATCTGAGTTTAACAGAAATTATCTACTTACATTTGGGGAAACACAGATCTCACAGAAGCTGTTCCGTCCGGAGTGGACAAAATCTAATGCTGTTCCGATGAATCGTGTTAAGTCAGCTCACCAGAGTCTGCGAAGAAACTTCAGTATGTATATCTCAATAATTATCATCCGAATACTCAAATATAGAACCTGCGTCGTTGACGAGCAGAAGAAACTGATAAACTATGGTATCGTGTGTCGAGCGTACGTAACAAAAACTGACCAATAGCTGCATGTTATTACAGGTACATTATGAAATATAATCATCATGTATATGATGTAGTCGGGAGTTTCCCGAGCTAAGTAGGGACTTTCCCTCGAATTTTTAGTTAAGCTTGCAAATGCTTGGAAAATTAATAAGACAGAATAATAATGCTATATTATGTTTTCCCATGCTAGTAAATGAAAATACAGACAAAATGTTCAGAATTAGAAGCGACTGGTAAGAGGAAAAGGGAGAGACATTGCACACATCTCGACAGGTTTTAGTTATTAGCCAATAGCAACACGTCATGGTAACCAAGGTGATGACGACATGTGAGAGAATATCGAGTGACAGAATATAACTTTTTATTTTTTTGCGGTCCGTATCCTACCAAATCCTGCTTTCTGATTGGTTAACGAGCGGTCCGTATGAGCCCGTACGGACCGCTCGAGATAATTTTTTTAATGTGTTTTATAGGCCGTAAAATTGATCGATTTTCATAACTATTTCGCTTGCCACAGAAAAAATATATTCAACAGAGAGCTACGGGGATACAAATGAGTTTTATTATCCAAATGGCTTTGACAACTTCGTGTGAAAACAGCGAATTTTGAAAGAAAGCGAGAATGCCGTGGAAAAGCAAAATTTCAGCCAGCGACATTTATAAAGTTTTAAAGTATTATTGCTCAACGACGTACGAAAACAGTTTAAAACAATAGGCAAAACATACACAAACTTGTGAAACAGTATTTTGAATCACTAAATGAAACTATATAGAAGTATATATTAAAAAAACATACCACGAGAGGACAGAAAAGGTGAAACCTTTTGATACTAAACTGTCATTCTTCTGTTGTCCATGCACTATACTCAACAAAACCGCTACAAGTCTTTACCCTTTAGTCAAATATTTTCCACATGCCAACCTCGTATCGTGTCATGTCTTTGAAAAAAGTTTCAAATGGCTTCTTACAAGCATTTTCGTCTTCAAACTCGAACGACCCACTTTCAATTTCCATGCAGTCAGCCGAGTATTGAAAGCGATTTTCCAAACGAACAGCCAAAAACGAGCAAGCGACGAAGAAGGACGAAGAATCTTTATCAACTAAACTTTAAAAGCACTAGATCTTCAAGTTTTGACTGTTTTTTTATCACAAAAGACGTTCCAAGCTTCCCTGTCGGACTGCATGTCGGCAGTTGTTTGCTGTCGAACGATAAACTTTGCACTTTTGAATATCACGTGAATGTCATCTCGATTATGCAATTAAATTATGTTAATTTACTTAATTATGTAAATTATAAATCGTACGATTAATAAAAAAAATAAATATGTTATTTACCGTTTTGGTCGGTCTGTATAGAGAAATATTTCCCTCGGTCTCAAAAACAACCCTCGGCCTGCGGCCTCGGGCAGTTTTTGAGACCTCGGGAAATATTTCTCTATACGGACCTCCCAGCCGGTAAATAACATATATATCTTTTTATTCTAACGCAAGACAATTTTTCCCGTCAAGGGGAGATGTGTCGAAAAGCTGCGCACATTGCTGATAACAAAAGGACTTAAACGCGCAGTTTGGTTAGCGTTTACCAGCTTTGCTTATCCGGTTTCGATCACATGCACAGCTTGGCATCACGACCACATTCCATTCTCAGGAGCGCGTGCGCAGCTGCATGCCTCCTTTGGTTTGTGGGCTAACCTCATTTAAATATAATTGCGTCTCATAGAGAACACAATACACAATACTCAGTGCGTATCTTAGGTAATAGAATCAAGCAAGAAGCATTTCTCGTACCCATGCTATGATCGTTTATTTTAAAATCGTTTTCAAACTTTTTACAGGCAGCTCCATCTAATCACTATTTTCGGACAAAAATGCAAGCTCTTTGCTTGTTCAAATTTTCAATTGAGGGAATATTGGGATTTTGATCACTGCTGATATTGATTATTTTCATAGCACGTTCGTGGAAAAGAGCTAGCCTAGTATTATTAGTTTAAGTGAGGTTGAGATTAATCAATCCACAGTAAGTAAAGGTACAATCATGGTTTGATAAATAGTTTTAGTAGAGTGATTATTAAGGGATCGTCTGATCTTGAGTATAGTCGAAGACGACCCGCCACTTTTTTGTAATTGTACAATCAAAATTAAAATTTAGGTTGAGAGATGGATCAATTTCGATCCCCAAATACTTATACTTCGATTTTAGCATTGGGGACTTTAATCTACGACGCGGATAACTCGACGACGCGGCCTTAAAAACGCTAAAAAGCAATGCATTTAAAAGAAGACACCGTAAATTAACTGCCGTTTTCATGTTTAAGCTTGTTTAATGACTTTCAAGACGCTCCAGTTCTTGCTAAAACGGCTGTAGTGCCTGAGAAATGACCTATCTGTTCCAAGGTTATCAAATATGCCAAATCACTGATATTGAAAATAAACTGACCTGTCACTTGGATAACTTTAGTAAATTAGCTTATCTTAAATTTTAATGAAGGCAAAACGGATGCTATGCTTTCTGGCACACATAAGAATCTTTCTTTACAACAATATTCGCCGTAAAAACAAAAGAATTCTTAATGAAAACAAAGTGAATGAATAATTTGTAATCCCAACAGTATAGATCAATACCGTCCTCGTTCTGCGAACGACAATCTACTCACTCACGATATATAGCTAGCATAGTATCCACTGCTTCGCAGTTGATACAAAAACAGAAAAGACAAACAGCGGCAGAGGAAGTCAGAGGTAGTCTAAATTATAACATAAGGTCATGTCCACACTAATCCATTTTCAAACGAAAACGGAGACTTCTTCGTATCGAAAACGTATCAAAAGTTTTCCGTTCACATTATCGTTTTCGAATCGTTTTTGCCGTTTAGTAAAATGCTAAAAAGATCTACTATTTTAGACTTCCACGAGTGGCAAAAATTATCATTAAACATTATATTCGGGCCTAACACAGTAACATGAATAATAAAATATTCAAAAACCAAACTGTAACTTGTAGTAGGTACTTGGTGAGGTAAATTCGCAACATTTGGTTTCGCTTTCTCCTTGAAAAGAGTATCAAATTACAAGAACAATATCGTGAAATCAAATGGTATTCCAAGAAGACCAACTTTGTAATTTTCTGTTTGCAAACAGATGTAATGTACGCTATGTAATGTTCAACCATAAACACAAAGAACAAGACGTATACGACACTGACTTGAGCTCGTCACAGGGTCTTTGAAGATATGGGATATTGTTTGCTTCGCTTCGCTTCGCTCTGCTTTACTTTGCTATGCTTTACTTCGCTTCGCTGTGCTTTACTTTGCTGTGCTGTGCTTTGCTATGCTTCGCTTCGCTTCGCTTCGCTGTGCGTTGCTTTGCTTTGCTTCGCTGTGCTTTACTTTGCTGCGCTTTGCTTTACTTTGCTGTGCTGTGCTTTGCCTTGCTTTACCATACAGAATACAGACGCAACAATTTTCAGTTCAGTGGTCAAAAGCAACATTGCCAGAACTGTCCATTCCTTTTATGATTAGAAATAATTTAGATAATAACCACATTCAAAATTATTTATCTCTATCAGTGACAATCAGCACATTAACCTTTTCAATCGCTTTGTTATTGTGAGACAACTTGATCTTTTTACTCTGTCAAACGCCAGACGATTTTAGTCCTCAAGGGAAGACGTCTTGGAAAGCTATGCATGAAAGACTAACGTCTTGATATTACTTCGTCTGAGTTTAACACAAATTATCTACTTACATTTGGGGAAGAAACACAGATCTCACAGAAGCTGTTCCGTCCGGAGTGGACAAAATGTCAAAATCTAATGCTGTTCCGATGAATCGTGTTAAGTTCAGCTCACCAGAGTCTGCGGAGAAACTTCAGTATGTATATCTCAATAATTATCGAGGCCCTGTTAGGGTAAATTCCGACAGCCGACATTGCATTAAATCAGCGACATGCGAGAGCTCAAATGGCGACAAACGAAACCAAAGTTGACTAAAATTGCGACAGCGAATGGAGAGTAGTAAAAAAATGAAGCCGAAATAACGACAGGGACATGACCAAGTCCTAAAATGACCTAAAATTGCGACACGACAAGTTTTGAAGTTCAGACTGGCGACATGTGCACCCCCCCCCCCCCCCCCTAACAGGGCCTCATTATCATCCAAATGCTCAAATACAGAACCTGCGTCCTTGACGAACAGAAGAAACTGATAAACTATGGTATCGTGTGTCGGGCATACGTAACAAAAACTGACCAATAGCTGCAGGTTATTACAAGTACATTATGAAATATAATCATTATGTATATGATGTAGTCGGGAGTTTCCCGAGCTAAGTAGGGACTTTCCCTCAAATTTTTAGTTAAGCTTGCAAACGCTTGGAAAACGAATAAAACAAAATAATAATGCTATATTATGGTTTTCCCAGGCTAGTAAAAGAAAATACTGACAAAATATTTAGGATTAGAAGCGAATGATAAGAGAAAAAGGGCAGAGAGACATTGTACACATCTGGACAGGTTTTAGTTATTAGCCAATAACAACATGTCATGGTAACCAAGGTGATAATGACCTGTGGGAGAACCTCGGAAATTTCCGGATTTCATATCGAGTGATAGCCTGTGTGCAGTCCCTCTCTCCTCCGCAGAGGCTCGGAGGGGCAGGCGTGCGGGTGAGGGAAGACGCGCGGGGAATGATGGGAAGAGGGAAAGAAAATGAGCCTCTGCCAGATAATGATGTCAATATGGCGCCCAAATTCCATGATGGACTAGGCGCCAGACTCGGGATTTCATTATATAATCAACAAATCTACTACGCAAAAGTCGGAAATCACTAAACTGTGGACAAAAGACACATTTAAATCGCTGATACTTCTCAACTCGACAATGTTACTGCAACACAAGGACAGGATTTTCCGGTTTTGAATTTATGCAAATAAAAGTATAAAACAAACGCTACATGAGAAAGTTTATCATTCATCAAAGGACGAACTGTTGTAAACATAGATCTTACCATTATGTCGTAGAAAGTTAGCACCGAGAATATTTCTAGCGCTGTTCGTCGGCTTTGTTTATCAAGTTGATACTTAATCAGGAGTGGAAAGCTTCCAGGCAGTTGACAACGTTCGATGAAACGTTTGTCAGTCTGGCAGCGTTTCGAATTTTTCGACCCGTTCGGCAGGTGATTCCATAGAAAAATTCAGAATAACATCCAGAAGTACATTCTAGCCTTAGATCTTGAAGAAAACAATGTACTTCGTGCAAACTATCGTCGCTGTCTGCCATGACCAGAGAACCGCGGATTTGTCCAGAGAACGGCACATTATCTGGCAGAGGCTTCTTTTCTCGTTTTCCGTCTTCCCAGGGTTCACCGCACGCCTCTGACCTTACGCCCACGTTTCTTCCACTAGCGGTTTTCCCTCGTAGCACGTAGCTACTTCATGTTAGACCTCATTATCCACGCAAAGCCTCTGCGGAGGAGAGAGGTGCAGTCCCAGACTTCCAAAGGAAGTCTGGGCCTGCACGCAGACTAATCGAGTGACAGAATATAACAATTAATAAAATCAAAATATAGTAAGGTTTGATATTCTGCCGAAACAGGGAACGTAGGAGTCTAACGTTTCAAGCGACGGCTTTGCATCAGAGAGAAACGTGAGCCTGACGGAGGGCCTTCACTTGAATCCTTAGACTACTGTTTTGGCAGTATATCTAACCTTACTATATTTCGATTGTTGTTTCAACACTGCCTACGCAGCACACTACTTTTATTTCACTGTTTGGATTATAACAATTAAAAGCTGTGTTTCTATAACTCTATGGAAAACATGAAAAGATTGATACCTCATCTAATACACCATCATCACACCACACAATAATATAACAATTATAACAATTACAATAATAACAATTAATAATAATAATTAATAAAAGAATAATAATAATAATAATTGCAATTAATAATAATAATAATTACAATTATTAATAATAATAATTAATAAAAGAATAATCATAATAATTACAATTAATAATAATAATTACAATTAATAAATAATAATAATAATTAATAAAAGAATAATAATTATAATTACAATTAATAATAATAATTACAATCAGTAATAATAATAATAATTAATAAAAGAATAACAATAATAATTACAATTAATAATAATAATTACAATGGGTCATTCCAGAAAAGATCCATACCTCCCCCTGCTATACTATACTATACTATACTACACTACACTACACTACACTACACTACACTACACTACACTACACTACACTACACTACACTACACTACACTACACTACACTACACTACACTACACTACACTACACTACACTACACTACACTACACTACACTACACTACACTACACTACACTACACTACACTACACTACACTACACTACACTACACTACACTACACTACACTACACTACACTACACTACACTACACTACACTACACTATACTATACTATACTATACTATACTATACTATACTATACTATACTATACTACAGTATACTATACTATACTATACTATACTATACTATACTATACTATACTATACTATACTATACTATACTATACTATACTATACTATACTATACTATACTATACTATACTATACTATACTATACTATACTATACTATACTATACTATACTATACTATACTATACGGTAGACGGATGAAATAGAAATCGTTCTTCACTCTGGAAATTAACTTTATGCAATCCGATTGGACGAACGATTTTTTTCACTAGTGAAAAATTGTCATTCCTGGATTTTGATTGGACGAACGATTTTTTTCACTAGTGAAAATTATCGTTCGGCATTTTGGCGGCAATTTGTTTACATATTTTTCAAGATGGCGTCAAAATATATGGGTGAGCTTAAAACATTATTCCTAAGTTTTGGGACATTTTTACTTTCAACACATGGTAAAATCGTTTGGAAAGAATATCTAAGTTTCATTGAACAAAATTACGAAGAAATTGGACGGTAATAAATGTGTTTTGATGCATAAAATTTCGATTTTTGTTGCTCGCTGTATCTTTGTATTTAAAAGCGTCTCATTGTCAAATTTATCTCTATACACATAAAATAAACAAATTACTTCATGGTTGGCTCGTTTGTACGATTTTTATTATGCACTTGTTGTGAAAGATTGCTAAACTCACTCGTTCGCTGCGCTCACTCGTTCGTTTAGCAATCTTTCACAACTCGTGCATAAAAATCGTACGCACTCGCCAACCATGAAGTAATCTCTATATACTATACTATACTATACTATACTATACTATACTATACTATACTATACTATACTATACTATACTATACTATACTATACTATACTATACTATACTATACTATACTATACTATACTATACTATACTATACTATACTATACTATACTATACTATACTATACTATACTATACTATACTATACTATACTATACTATACTATACTATACTATACTATACTATACTATACTATACTATACTATACTATACTATACTATACTATACTATACTATACTATACTATACTATACTATACTATACTATACTATACTATCTATATATATATACATTAAAATTGATGGTAAGCAATGAGCACTCTGTTACTTATTGCAAACACTACTACATTTAGTGTATATATATATATATATATATATATATATATATATATATATATATATATATATATATATATATATCGAGTGAAATGCCCAATATCATTTATATATATATATATATATATAATTAACAATTAGATTATGAGCTCGAAATTTCTATGAGTGAATAGTTGACGAGAGCGGAGCTCGAGTAGAAATTGAGAGC
Organism: Corallium rubrum; assembly: GCA_964035015.1. Lineage (NCBI taxonomy): Eukaryota > Metazoa > Cnidaria > Anthozoa > Scleralcyonacea > Coralliidae > Corallium > Corallium rubrum. Next base: position 357,555 of record CAXIUP010000095.1, read on the forward strand.
GAATATCATCTCATAGAAATTGAGAGCGAATAATCTAATTGTTTTAGTAGAAACTAACTTGTGTACCTTAGTTCTTCCAAATTATTTCAAAAAATGAAGCATAACCATTGTTTCTGTGCGAAAACCAAGGCAAAACAATCTGTCACTCCTCGTGCCCTCCATGTTGTTTTACTACATGGCCGCGCGAGTACTGGTGCTCAATTTGCTACTCGCCATCTATCGACGAATAGATATCGAGTAGAGTAGCCAATCAGATTGCAGCATTTGCAATAGAATACCACTATATTATTTGAGATCAGTGTAGAATACTAGTAAGTTTCTACTAAATATATATATAACTCGTCAACCAAAAAACCTCTTTCCACCTAAGCTTAACATCCGCAATATAAGTCTTTCTACTTGATTCTGTTATTTGCCTATAATCTATATTAGAAATCTGGACAATTGGCTCGTGATATCGCAGTGAGATCCGTGATTGGTTTAGAGGAATCAGACCACGTTAGTGACGTAATCTGTGCATCTGTCCTTTTATAGATATGGCTATCAACCAATAAAGACGCACGTACTATTCAAATTATTGTATAAATTATAATACCGTTAACTGTGTGTATGTGTTTTTGTCCTCTGCTATGTTCTCAAATAAATATTATTTATTATGTTAAGTTCTCAAATAAAATTAAATAGACGTAACTTAAGGTGGCTCCATACAGTTTCTTGAAAAATGAAAAATACAAGTTTGAGAGCCCAAAACACGTGATTAAACAATTCGAAAAAAGAATAAAACTAAATGTTATGCAGTTAAACAGTCTGACAATCAAAAGCTGCTACCAAATAAATAGCAACAGTTGTTGCTATGGCAACAATGACGTTCCAAAATGGCTGCCAATTACCCTTCAAACTAATTGACCCCCAATTTTTTTTTCATTAAAACTTTCCTTGAAGTATGAGAGTAATCAATAGGCCGATTTTTAAAAAAATTCTGTAGAACGAAATTTTTTAAAAATGAACAAACATGATTTTTACGAAGAAAAAAATTATTCCTTCTACAGAACTTTTTTCTACAGAAATCGGCCTACTGATTACTCATACTTCAAGGAAAGTTTTAAAAAAAAAATTGGGGGCCACCAAAGTTTTTTCCAAATTAAATTAGTTTGAAAGGTAATTGGCAGCCATTTTGGAACGTCATTGTTGCCATAGCAACAACTGTTGCTACTTATTTGGTAGCAGTTTTTGATTGTCAGACTGTTTAACTGCATAACATTTAGTTTTATTCCTTTTCTGAATTGTTTAATCAAACTTGTATTTTCCATTTTTCAACAAACTGTATGGAGCCCCCTTAAGGCTCTAATATTAAAGTTAGATCAGAGCCCAATGTAATGCAGTACACAAACAAAGATAAATGTAATTTATTCAATTGTTACTGTTCTCTTGATATAGAAAAAAACGTTTTTAAAAGCGCAATGATCTTAACGAATGAAGAATGGAAAGACGAACTTAAAGACAATAGTTCAAAAACATACAGAAAATTGGCATCAAGAGTAATAAAGGAAGTAAGATAGAAGATTAAAATCGATTAACATTTAGACATTTTTTTCTTATTAAACGTATAAGGTACTGTTGAGGTTTGGTCACAGAATAAAGACTATACAGAAGGGCCACTTAGCGGTACAACGTGTCCTCGTATTTTTATGCAAAAATATGCAGTTTACTGGCTAGGACAGACAGTTCAGCGTGCTTATTGGCCAGAACATGCAGTTTACTGGCTGAGCAACATGCGTAATGCGACATGCGCGGAGACAAAAACTTCAAAGGTTCTGACCCGAGTGGCCCTTCTGTATAGTCTTTATTCTGTGGTTTGGTTGCTCGACAGACTAAATCACAAGAAATAATCGTCCCCCCCCCCCCCCCCCCCATAAAAAGTTTGGCATAGATCTCATGAGTTTGATTCTCAAAGTTAATCGAAGCAAAGAAATCGTGTTTCCAATAAATGCAAAAAATCTAATTTGCATAAAATCTGTCGCTTACCACAAACACAATTTCTCTAGATACGCAAGCACCACAAGTATAAATCTCTTCAATAATCAAGACCACCACTAGAGCTATGCAATGAACCAAAATGAATCTCATTGGAGCAGTGACGGATCAAGGGGAGGGCACTTTGGGCAAGTGCCAGGGGCCTCGCGCTTTCTGGGGCCCCGTCGATTTTTGGCGTTAGAAACTGTCTTGTAAATTAATTCTAAACTTTGAAATCATTGTTTGAAAATATCTGAGAAATAGAACCATAGTTCCAGAAATCTAGGTTGTTGTACCATAGGTTGTCTAGGTTGAGTACCATAGAAATCTAGGTTGTTGTACCATAGATAATGGAAAGGGAACTGGATAGGAAACTTACGAAACTGGAAACGATGTTTGTACAACTTGCTATGGTAATTATACATTTATAAACAGCTAATGCACACAACGGGTGGTCCCACATGGCCAGGATCAGCTATTGCCGAAATTAAACAATAGTGTAATATCACTTAAGTTCAGCAGTGTCTGATATTAGACCACCAGTTAGGTGATTAGCCCCTTATAAGTGTATAATTACCATATGGTGTAATAAAAGTAGTGTGCTGCGTAGGCAGTGTTGAAACAACAATCGAAATATGGTATAGTAGGTTAATACTGCCGAAACAGAGAACGTAAGTGGTCTAACGTTTCGAGCGAAGGCCCTTCGTCAGAGAGAAACGTTAGACCACTTACGTTCTCTGTTTCGGCAGTATTAACCTACTATACCATATTTCGATTATAATTACCATAGCAAGTTGTGCAAACATCGTTTCCGGTTTCGTAAGTTTCCTATCCAGTTCCCTTTCCATTATTTATGGTTGTACCCAGCTGCCAGGCGCCAGTTGCATTCGCATTTTTTGGTTAATTTTCTCCAATTTTTATAGCCTCGGGGGAGGAGGGAGCGGGGGGGAGGGGCAGATGTGAGTCAGCTACTAATGTGCCAGGGGGCCCCCTCATGGTTGATCCGCCCCTGCATTGGAGACCTGTGCTAAATTTTTCATAAAGAAAATACGTAATTTCCCACGATTTGGACAGTCACCTTACGATTTTTAAATTATTAATTATCTTATTTGCATTTGTTGAAATCTGAATATTTCCAAAACGGACCAAGATATATAAATGTTTAAAAGAAATTGTTCCTCCATAAAACGAAAATCAAGTTCGCCTTAATTGAAAGAACACTTAAAATGACAAAGTAATATCTTTGGCAGTTTTTCGTTTCCTTGCTTCGTCATTGAGATATTTCAGTTTGTTTGATATGTAAATTAAACATCTTGACGTCACATGTGTATAATGAGTTATCGGAGAAAGTTATATATCTCAACGTCGTACCCAGGGTCTTATCTCCGCTCCCCCGCCCCGTCCCCGCGGGTCGGCACTAGATCATGGTCGAGATACGGACAAATATGCGCCTGCTAGCTTTCAGTACAGCGGAGAACCTGCACAACAATAACACTCAAGTCCTGTTCTGATTGAAAGAACGAACTTACATTTTGAAAATTTGGAAATATATATTAATTGAATTTTGGGAGATATGCTCAGTGATATTTTACAGAGGATTTCACATAACTTTTGCCGAATGTGTTCCGAAGTTCGTTCGTTATTTATTAAGTGCGAGATTGCGAAGTTCGTTGTTCACTGCATCATTTCAATGTTCCCTGTTGGACGTATAGACTCAGTACATATTCGAATAACAACGGATCGTAATACTTTCGGTAGACAAAACCTATAGTGTGGATTCGGCAGATTCAAGCGATCATTTTTTGATATAAAATTTATTTAAATCGGGCAAACAGAAAATATTGAAACATGTTTTGAAACACACGTCTCCCAATGTAAGTACGACACACATTGTCATGATTTACTTATATATTCATCGAATTCTGCCAGAATATCATCTTTAGAATTACAGAATATTAGCTGGTGGAAGCCATCGCGGGAAAAGAATGATTCGAACGCCTTTGAATCCAGAGCTATGTTAATGGCAATGACGCGCAGGTTCTCCGCTGTATTAAAAGCTAGCAGGCGCATATTTGTCCGTATCTCGACCATGATCTAGTGCCGACCGTCCCCGCGCTGCGAAAAGAAAATACTCAGGGAGGAGTGACAAAGGCACAATTACAACCGCTTCACCGTTTTGTTTATACAAATAATATATTACGTCTGGCGTCGTTGTCTGGCTGTCTGATCGCAAAATATCTACTCGGTGTTGACGAAACATATCTCGCTTTCTTCTGTGGTATACGTCGTCGAAGAACAAAAGATCATGTCGAATCCAAAAGTTAGAGAAAGCCCGAAGAAGATATACCAATCGACTAAATATGTACATACCGTCGAATACATATCGACTTTGTCGGTCGCAGTGTTGGTGATGTGAAGTACCTTAAGTTAAGAATTTCAATTTGTACCAGGCAAATTTTGAACTGCTTTATTCAGCCGAAATGTCTTACGGCAAAAGACTTCCTTGCGACGAGTATTCTTCCTCGTTTAATCTAAAGGCCATGTGAAAGAAGATTACAAAATTTCACAAAATTCAAGACGTTGGTTTGCGAGAGCCAAACCGCTCTCTCTCGCATAAAAAGTGCATTGACATTTCAGCCAATGCCCCGATAACCGCGGCGAAAAGTGCCGAAAGAAGCGAATCAGCCACATTCAGGAAGTATTGCAATACAACATCAAACCGACTGTCCTTTCACGCACATTTGTCATCAACAGAAACTCAGGTATAAATACAGTTGTTGAATCGCGTTTTTCATTCTTTTAATAAACTTTATAGTTCGCGTAAATTTAATATCAGATTTTAGAATATGAGTATTAAAACTGACTTGTGTTGTAGCATTGTCATTGAGTGTGCAGCTTACTGAAGCTTACCACCGTACCCCTCCCATGATTTAAAATTCGTTTAGGCGACACGTGACCAGCCGCAACCAGGGTCTTTTCGGAGATAAAACCCTGGGTACGAGGTTGTATATATCTTTGCTATTTTCAAATACAATCACTTGAAAATCTACATGTTTAGTGTTGTGGAAAAAACTCACCCATACCTTTCTTCAAATTAATTTAATTTGTTAAGAAATTTTTAGTTAAATATTAAATTTCTGCCATGGCAATAGAAGAGTTCCTAAAAAATTTTGCAATTCATTTGCTATGTTTGACCAATTAATTTGATGAAAATTATTGCTAACTTCCTGTTTTGAATTGGTTTCTTAAGGTGGCTCCACACAGTTTCTTGAAAAATGGAAAATACAAGTTTGAGAGTCCAAAACACGTGATTAAACAATTCGGGAAAATAATTGACTAAATGTTATGCATAGTTAAGCAATCTGACAATCAAAAACTGCTACCAAATAAATGGCAACAGTTGTTGCTATGGCAACAATGACGTTTCAAAATGGCTGCCAATTACCCTTCAAACTAATTTAATTCGGGAAAAAACTTTGGTGACCCTCAATTTTTTTTTCATTAAAACTTTCTTTGAAGTAGGAGTAATCAATAGGCCGATTTAAAAAAAATTCTGTAGAACGTAATTTTTTAAAAATTAACAAACATGATTTTTCCCGGAAAAAAAATTATTCGTTGTACAGAATTTTTTTAAAATCGGCCTATTGATTACTCATACTTCAAGAAAAGTTTTAATGAAAAAAAAAATTGGGGGTCACCAACGTTTTTCACGAATTAAATTAGTTTAAAGGGTAATTGGCAGCCATTTTGAAACGTCATTGTTGCCATAGCAACAACTGTTGGTATTTATTTGGTAACAGTTTTTGATTGTCAGACTGTTTAATTATGCATAACATTTAGTTTTATTCTTTTTCTGAATTGTTTATGTACGTGTTTTGGACTCTCAAACTTGTATTTTCCATTTTTCAAGAAACTGTATGGAGCCACCTTAAACAACCAATAAGAAACAGGATTATTTGCAAAACACCAATCATATTCAAAACAGGATTCAAAACAGGAAGCTGTCAACGAATCTTATCAAATGAATTGAGACAACTTGAGGAATACATTGCAACAATATTTTATAATAAAGACTTATTAACCGAGTGCGAGGTCTGTACAGGAAAGTATTTTCCTGAGGTTTTCGTACAGACCGAGCGACGAAGGAGCGAGGTTTGTGCGATAAAACCGAGGGCAAATACTTTCCAGTGCAGACCGAGCAAACGAAGTTAATAAGGAATTTATTATATGGCTATTGGTTCTTTTTATTTTAAAGCTTCGAGCGTTGTTTTCATCTTCGGAGTATGCTGTTTACCTTACCTGTTGACTGTTTCGTGTCGCTTCTTGGCCTTCTTATTTACACCAGTTCGGCTTTTATTTGTCGTGTTTTTAGATAAACAGCTTTAAAGAAAACCAGCAGTGATGTTCCAACACATTTTATTGTTCAGAATATTTGAATAAAGATACCTATTTCTCTTTTATTTGTATTCAAATCAACTCAGAAATGTTCCCGCCAAAACTTACAGGGCCGAGAAAAAAGCGTATTGAACGGTCGGTCAATATCGTAAAATCCCGACCTCTCAGGAACCAATCAGTGTCCGTCGTTTTGCGTACGGACTGGAAATCAAACCCAGCCATATAATAAACGCTTCTATTGCCATGACAGTAACAAACTTTCAACAATTAAAATTCTTTGCTAATTTATGGATTATTATTTATTATTTATTTTATTGATGTAATTTGTTGTTGATTTTGTTCTTACTATTTTTAACATTTGTAAGAACATTTCTTTTTGTAGATAAGAAAAGTCTATTCCAATCATCCCCAGTTTAGTTATATTATTATTAAAGAATTTAGGTAAGTTTCAATAACTCATTGTTCATTTGTTTAACTCTTTGCCTTCCCTGTGATTAGAAAGACAATGCTATTTCTTTTAAAACAGACAAGGCAGCGTTGTTGTAGAATTTGAACTGATATTTACTAAACCTGTAAATAAACCTTTGGAACTTCTAAAACAAGCAATCAAAAGCGCCAAACTGGAAAACATGACCATCGAGATGAAAATGTTAGGTAAATCCATTCTGTTTCTTATATTGATTGTATTGTTTGCTTTAAAAAGTATGTAAAATTAAAATTAAAAAATTTTATTGCAAAAAAAGTGCACAAAAGATTGATAAGCATGCTGTTGAGTTAAATGATTGTATTGAAGAATTATAGTTTAATTAAATTAAATTTAATTGAATTGAGTTTAATTAAGTTGCGTTGGGTTAGGCTGGGTTGGGTTGGGTTGAGTTGGGTTGGGTAGGATTGAATTGAATTGAATTGAATTGAATTGAATTGAATTGAATTGAATTGAATTATACTTAAATTAAATTAAATTAAATTAAATTAAATTAAATTAAATTAAATTGAATTATACTTGAATAAAATTGGATTATATGAAATTAAATTAAATCGTACTAAACTAAACTAAATTATACTTGAATATGATCAAATTGAATTGAATTGAATTGAATTGAATTAAATTAAATTAAATTAAATTAAAGAGAATTGAATAAAATTCAAATATGCAATTACACTATATTTGAATAAGATATAATTGAATTAAATTACATTCAATTAAATTAAAATAAATCGAATTGAATTAAACTAAATTACACTCGAATATGATTAAATTGAACTGAATCAAATTGAATATTGAATTGAATTAATGTTTTTGACTATGATCGAATGATCGAATTATTTTTATATAGTTAAAAAAAGATCTGATGACAAAGAAACAATTATTGGACTTGATCAAAACATTTTCATTGGTGTAATTACTGCAGCTGCAGTACTGTTAATAGTTCTGGTTGGTTTCGTTATTTGCATCTTCATTATAAGAAAAAGAACCACAAAAAATGCAACGCTAACAAACGATCAGGAAGAAGAAATTACCACAAAACCAAAAGGATTGCATTTCCAACCGTCGTTGGAAAGAGCTGAGAAAGTTTTACAGGAATAAGAGAGAGAGACTTTATTTCAACACGGAATTTCATCAATATTTACAAATAATTTTCACGTTTCTATTTTAAACTAAGGTTACCACAACAATTGTGTGGGTATCTCTTCTCAGTAAGCTGTTAGGGGAGCACGGAAGGCGTGTCCTGTTAGGGCGCTGCCTCTCACCAATAGGTAAGCCTGGTTAGACGGGGTTAGTACTTGGATGGGTGACCGTCTGGGAACAACCCCGTTCTCGAGCTTGGGACTCATGTGAGTAGAGTTTAATAAAAGTAGCGTGCTGCGTAGGCAGTGTAAAAACAACAATCGAAATATAGTAAGGTTAGATATACTGCCGAAACAGAGAACGTAGGAGTCTAACGTTTCGAGCCCCTTCGTCAGAGAGAAACGTGGGTAGAGTTTAGTTGGTCTCTCCTGTGCTCCGAGGGTTTTTCACCGGGTTCTCCGATTTTCCTCCCTCCATAAAATCAACACCTAGGGCTTAGTTGGGATCCGTATAGTGGAGAATAACCTTTTAAGGGACCTAGAGTCCTATTGTTACTTCTCCTGTTACCGCCAGGTACAAATGTTGATAAATAGTAGAATTATTTAACAATTATAACAACCAGCCCTACTACTATCGTAAAATAAAAGTAGCTTGCTGCATAGGCAGTGTTGAAACAACAATCGAAATATAGTTTAGGTTAGATATACTGCCGAAACAGAGAACGTATTAGTCTAACGTTGCGAGCGAAGGCCCTTCGTCAGAGAGAAACGTGACGAAGGGCCTTAGCTCGAAACGTTAGACTCCTACGTTCTCTGTTTCGACAGTATATCTAACCTAAATTATATTTCAAGTCTACTATAGTTCATAGACGATGAGGCCGAGTTGCCTAATTGTTTTAGTATAAATCGACTAATCAGACAAACTTTTAAAGAAACAAACTGAAATCTCAGCGAAATGAGAATTTTGACTCTTTCCCTATACTGGTGATTTCTTGCTAATAGACAGTAAGTAGCTAATCGGAATGCAGCATTTGTAATAACAATCGAAATATACTAAGGTTTGAAATACTGCCGAAACAGTGAACGTAGGAGTCTAACGTTTCGAGCAAAAGCCCTTCGTCAGAGAGAAAAGGCCTTCGCTCGAAACGTTAGACTCCTACGTTCTCTGTTTCGGCAGTATATCTAACCTTACTATATTTCGATTGTTGTTTCAACACTGCCTACGCAGCACACTACCTTTATTTCACTGTTAGCATTTGTAATAGTCCACTACACACGTAAAAACGCACAACTTGTTCACGGTTGTCAACAGGCGTGAACAATGTTGTACTGCTCGCCGTGAACAAGTTGTCAACAAGTTGTTCACTTATGGTTTGAACAACTTGTTCACGGATAAATCAACAGTCATGAACAAGTTGTTCCAACAGCACATTTTTATAGCCAACAATGTTGTTCGCACATGATACAACATGTTGTGACGGCATGACAAAATAACAACGATGAACAACAATGTTACAACAATTGTGAACATGGTTGATGTATCAACACGTTCTTCGGTTGTTACAACATGCGTGAACAACGGTTATTGTTTCATCAAGCTGTAACAACTTGTTGAAACAATGATTATCAATGTTGTTCATTTATCAATGTTGTTCACATATGTCAACAAGTTGTTACAGCATTGTTGCCTGAACAATGCTGTAACAACTTGCGAGATTTTTACGCGTGTAGTTGGTTTATACTAAATGGGTTGTTTCATACTCATATAATCCTACATATATTTTGTATTATTGGGAAGACACCCAGTTTATGTGGCAACCCATGTAATTCTTCGGCTTTAAGAAAAGATATCTATAAGTGTTGTGGTAACCTTAGTTAGAATAAGTAGCTTTAATATAAGTTTTTGTTGTTAAGCAAAGTATATATACACCATTTTTTATATTTGGAACGAGTTGTTAAAATCTTGTAACAAGGTTTACTACATACTTGTGACTTTATCAGGGTAATAACAGCAATACATTTTATGTGTGAAATTGAGAGAATGTTTGATTTTAATTATTCAGTCCTTATAACAAACATCTTTCTTCATGTTCTACCTTAACAAAACAAATATTCTACCAAACAACCGGCTGCAGTACATTTAAACATAATCCTTTACAAATTTAACCTAAATGAAATTTTTATTCGAATTTACATTTGTTAGACAAGTCAACATTGTCGTTGTAAATAACTGCTCAACTTTTCTTACTAATTTTGATCTCTATGCTAAATTTAAATTAGTATGTGCAGCTCAGGAATTCGCATATTTTTCTCAAAATACAGAACTTTTTGCAAGCATACAAAAGATTATGTTGAAATATACATGTTGTTGCTACAGTGAATTCAATATATATTACAACATTGTAGTAATTTAATGACATTGAGACTGAGTGTACGCTGTGAATATCATTTTACTTTAAAATGTAATTAATTTAAATTACTCTTCAGAGGTTGGGTTTTTGCAAACAAATTAGTAACGGGCAAGTCATTATTCTCAATAAACACCGCTCAAATTAATACAAAAGCATTTTACTTTGTAGAAAAAAATAATTTGGCCGCAAAAGATATCCATAACTAAATCTTTAAAGAAATGAGGCTGGATGTTTATTTAGATTTGCTAAAGAGTTGAGAGCTGTTTCTCTAGTATAAACCAAAACCATGCTGTCACTTTTCAAACCAGACTTTAGTTTTGTGGTGCTTGCTTCATGTTTAATATTCAGTTTTTTGAGAGAGGATAAATAAAAACGATGTATTCTCCTTGCAAACCAGACTTTAGTGTGGCAGTTCATTCATGTTTAATATTCAGTTTTCTGAGAGAACAGAAATAAAGCCAATGTACTACTACTTGTAAACCAGACTTTAATCTTGACAGTGCGTGTATTTATGTAGTTGCTTCATGTAAAATATTCAGTTTCTTGACACAAAATATAAATTTGGGCAATGTCTTTCTCGCAGTGAAATTTAGTCTTGATATCATGCATGGTCGCCATTTTATGTTTAAATTTCTTGCAAACTAGACTTTATAGTCTTGACAACGGAGTTGTTCCTTTATGTTCCATATTCAGTTTTTTTAACAAGCGACAGGCTTACAGTAAAACTGTATAATTTATCAGTTGAAATAGAGCAAACTGAAGGTCGACAGTCAGAGTTAAAATGGTTCAAGGACAGCTTTTGTTAAAATAAAACTTCTCAAAGTGTTGTTGTTTGACGGTTAACGTTAGTGGAATTCAGGTTTTAAAGAACCACGTGTTAAACATTTTTGATATAATCTGTAGACAGTCGGAGTCTAAAATGGTTCAAGGACAGCTTTCATCAAAATAAAACTTCTTAAAGTGTTGTTTTTTGACGGTTAATGTTAGTGAACTTCAGGTTTAAACATTTTCGAGATAATCTGTAGACAGTCAGATCATGGTTCCAGATCACTTTTGTTGCTTAGTATAACACAACGAATCAATGATGATAAGCTACAGGTGTGAAGCAGATAAAGAGTGTCTGAAAATATATTCCCGTCGTTGATCATTTAAGTGCTTGGTAACATAGAAAACAGAGTTTAATGGTTGAAGTTGATATTCAGAGGCAGCAATCGTGGTTTTCCAATGGATATATTCATTACATTAATATATAGGTAAATGTCGTGATAAAACCAGGTTGAACTAGTCAATTTTATTAGAAATCTCCCAGAGACATCAGAGATTATCTTTAAATGTCAATTATAAACTGCACTGACCATAAACTAAGTATTAATTCAGGAAAATATTTTGTTGTTTTCGTACTTTGTTTCCATCTTTGAAAAAGAGAATAGTAAGCAGAGGAACCATTTCGATGCCTTTATACCAACGGGTAGAAGAAAAATCTTTGATTTCAGTTTCACACACCATCAATAATACTTCGCATAGTTCAAGCTTTGAAAAAAATTTCAATTCTTTATGTTCTTGGTTGCTGTAGTCGAGAAGTTTAAACTCGTTGACATAACAATTGAGTTTTCCTTGAAGGCGTCGACAAACGTCAAAAGTTTATTGATATATTATTTGGATCAAAAGTCGTCCACGCTAATAGTGTTGGTTTGATTTCCTCGTGATTCAAGCATCATTCAGTTTTCATTTTTATTGGTGAAGTCAGTATACCCGACGTTGTCCAAATTAAAGAGATATTTTTCACAGTTCGATTCAAGCAGTTTGATTTGGCTAGTGAAATAGCTGCTGAAGTTATTGGTCAATAAATTAGGCTCAAATTTTCAGTCATCAATCCAACCATTTAGTATGTTAATCATATAGATAAATGAAGCAACCGACAAGGCGGGAAACCAAAGTATGCAGAGGAACCATTCAGATACCATTATAACAACTTGTGGAGGCGGTTGACTTCAGTTTCAAACAGATTGAGCTTCAGCTTCATCATCAAGAATAATTGTCATAGTTCAAGCTTTAAAATAAGATATATTCTTTATGAACTTTAATTGTTGTTGATTTTGAATATTTGAAACTCGTCGATATCATAATTTAGGTTTCCTTGAAGACGTGATCAAAGCAACGTTCAGCAAACCCAGATCTTTATTACCACAAGTGTCTCAAACAAGCGTTGTCTTCTTGGACCAATAGTGTTGGTTTGGCTCTCTGTATTCAAGTACCACACAGTTTGTTTTATCTTTGGTGAAGTAACCACTGGAAGATTCCAGAATCTCAAGAATAATTTTCAAAGTTTAAGCCGCCTTGATTTGACTAGAGAAACAGCTCAAATTATCTTTATCACTCAAATGAAAACATTGTATTGTACAAATTACTTTTAACATTAGACGAAAATATCTCAGTTCATGGAGTAATATTTAAAACATGAGCAGCAGCGTTTTCTTATCAGATTTAAAACATGATGCGAGAGGCGACTATTTTAGATCTGATAAAACACGTACATGCCAATGTTTTGAATAGCTTCAAAAACGACCCATTTGGTAAGTTCATTGGCGTAGTAATTTTGAAAAACAACGTCTAAGCCGAGAAAATCAAAGCTAAAGTTTATGTAAACCAGGAGAATTTTTATCAGATTTTAAACTACGGACTGAGTTGAATTTCTTTGTGCTCTCTTCATAAATTATTAATGAAAGAATGTAACATCATACTTGAAACAAAATATGAGCCAGGAAAATTTCTGAAATTTTATCAAGTTAAGCCTTTACAGACAAGACCATGTTGTGTTGTATTGTATTGTATTGTATAAAATCGTCTGGTTTTAGCCAGAAAAAAATCCTAAAGTTTTCAATAAGTTGTAAAAGGTCAAGAATATAGTTTCTCAATCATTTACAATCACTGAGGATCTTTTTCTGTGCTAAAGACAATTCAACTGATGTTAACCAAAAAAGATAAATAAGATTTTTAAAATGGCTAACAGGCTGCAAAAGGTTAAGTATCCCATCACAATATTTTTAACAAAAAGCCAACCTCTGAATTTGAGTTTCACAGTGACTAACATGCAGCTTTTACTTGAGTTTACTTTTAACAAAGTTACAGCACAAGAAATGTTTTTTTACAAACAGCAAACTTAGCTTATCATAGAGTTTTCTATATAAGATAGATACAACTAGTTTTGTCGTTATAATAATAAAGTGTGTAAACGTTATATAATAATGGTAAATATATATGACCATTAAAATTACAGTGGCCTAGATAGTTCTGAATCAATTAAAAACATTTAAACACAAAACAGTAATACAGTATTTTTCATGCACATGCAGTTGAGTACATTGTTGATGTTTACAAGACTAATAACATTATTAATTTCACATATGGATTACAAAACACATTCTTTTGAAATTTGTTCGTCTACACAACGTCTTCAAACCATTTACTTTATAACGTCAGTCACCACCACCAACACTCTTTCTCAAGACTACATTAACCTAGACGAACAACTTTCACAAACATGCACTATAATAATACTATTAGATTCAAACTATTTACCGTTATGTAATTGTGTACATCAGAATTGTCTAATTGTGATAAAATATTCTCAGTTAACAAATTAGTTTTACAAAGTAACTAAATAAGATATACAGTTGACACACATTTTCAAAACATTCTCACTTTACACTTATACTGGAGAAAATTAAAAACTAAACTATTTGACTTTGCTAAATTCCAATTTTGTTTCTATATGTTAACCTTTTTACTGCCGTCTATCTAAAATACTGCCTGTATACACAATACTGTACTTCTTTCAACTCAGTGAAAGAGTAAAGCCTTACAAATTTTAATTATCAAAACTGAGTATTACCAAGTACTTTATAACCAAACAATTAGATAGTACCATTTAAACTGCAGTGATTTATTTGTGTTCCCCTCAGATGCATATATACACAAGATATATCTAGATTACAACTATATCTCCTTTATTCATAACTATATAGGTAACTCAAGTGTAATGCAAGTCCTCTCATATATACAAGACAGCTAATAATAAATTCCAATTCTATAATATTATATATATATATATATATATATATATATATATATATATATATATATATATATATATATATATATATAGTTATATACTTAAAGTTTTTGGAAATTTGGGGAAAGCTGCATCATTGCTGTACCATTTAGTGCATGTCGAGCTAATACTGTAAACAACTAAATTATTTGAAGATCCTGTAAAAGTGAAGGTCTGGACAATCAGAGAAATGCTCATAGTGTTTAACTATTAACTAACCAACAAGCAAACAAACAAACATGATATTAAAGACGAAATATTGTTATGCAACATATCTGCAAATGCTCAAAAATTCTAATCATTTTATATTATATTATGCAAAACTTGTGATCATATTGTAGACGCATCTTTGCCTGCTTGGATTGATTTCCCTGTAAACATTTTGAAAACAACTTCAAGCTAAACGACCAGAGTATAGGTGCGTGGAATGCTTCTTGTTAGATTCAACTGCCTAAGATATACAACCTGAACATGCTAGAAACCTGTGTTATTATTATGTAAGTGTTAATATCTATAATAAATTTCCTATTAAAATTAGAAAAACTTTGAATCTTAATTGTTTTGGCAGATTAGTAAAGAACCATTATTTAGTATTAATTAGCTTATATTGTATGTAACTTATTTTATATCACGAGAAACATTACCAACAGGATATTGTAAATTCCGAAGTGTTCTATCCGGAATAAGTATTTACTTAATCTATACGTATAAATACGTTCTATATAAACACAATGGGCCGATGGCGAAGACGCTATTTAACCATTGTTTACGATAATCATGGTTTAAACGAGTTTTAAAATACCTAGATAAGCTGCGAAAATGCTGACTATGTTAATCGACAATTAATTATTGTCTTTGGTTTTACAATAGAGACTTTAAGATGCTAGGACGACGACGGCGGTTAAAACGCAAGATAAGTTTTACAATTTAAAGCCGAGTCACGGTCAACTGACTATTATATTTGATATTTGGAGCTACTTTAATGACTTCCAAAACGCTCCAGTATTGCTAAAATGATTGTAGTAAATCTTACGAAACAGTTCTCATCTTTTCGCCGTCGACGTCGTCCTGAAGATGTGAAAATTATCTAAGTGGCGTTGCATAAAGAACGAGGACGGTGTCGAGATTACTCTTATGTCTAAAATTATTCATTCTCTTTGTTTTGCAAACAGACTTCTTTTGTTTAGAGCACGTCGTCGTTGAGGTTGACGTCACGTAGATCTTAAAGTTTCTAATGTTGTGATAGACGATTGTTCAATCTGAGGTTATATCTTGTTTAGCTATACTCACGATCTAATCCTTAAACACTGTCTAGCTAAATCACTGTTTCTGCAAATGACCTAATTATGGATGCCTAAACTAACATTTTTATATTTATTGACAATAACACGTCTTCTGTCTTCTAATGTTGAAGAAGGCTTGTTTTCTGTTGCATTGCATATCAAATTGTTATCAGTTGATCTTAATGATCTT
This sequence comes from Corallium rubrum, assembly GCA_964035015.1. Taxonomy (NCBI): domain Eukaryota; kingdom Metazoa; phylum Cnidaria; class Anthozoa; order Scleralcyonacea; family Coralliidae; genus Corallium; species Corallium rubrum. Next base: position 373,527 of record CAXIUP010000095.1, read on the forward strand.
AACCTTGTTGAAAGAAAAACGTTCTGAGAAACCAACACTCATCCAATCACAAGGTCATTTCGCGAGATTTTGTTTTTATTTCTTCAATATCGTGCTTCGAAAACTTAACGTCTTCGCCGTAGATAGTAAATGGTGCCCAAACCTGTAGATCTTGAAAAATATGGTCTTCATGATGTTGAAATATGTTCATTGTCCTTCTCAAAGCCTCACAAACCGACGTTTCGTTGCAAACTTCTTTATAGAAATTTTCCATAAACAATTGTGTACCCTCATCGTCAATAGGCCAGAGTGTGGCAAGAACGGAGCGAGCACCGGCTGCAAGAAATGCGCGTGCTAGACCAACGACTCCTTCTGAAGAGACATTCCCTCTTCCTGTATGACAACAACATAAAACAACTAACCAGGCGGTTATGGGAATTTCAATAATATCTCTTTCTCTTACCAGATACGATTGTTCTTTGGGTAAGCCTTGGCTAGTTGAATTAGGATGAGGAGCAAGAAAGATTTCACCATGCCTTCCGTCCCCATGTGCGGCAATGTGAATTATGCCAGCATTTTGAATTAATTGTAAAACTAGTTGCTTCATCGCCTTGTCTTCCACTAAGGGTGTAGCGTCAAAACGCGGTGCAAGGCATTCCACTTCAGCTGTGGCGGATGGAAGCGGTTCCGGTTCAATTTCTTGCCCACAAAAACTAACTTTGCCAATAGTTGGATTACCAACAAACAATGCAAAACCTAGACTAGCTTGATGTGATTGCTTCATGCTGGCATAAAGAGTGTGCAGAGATGGTGTTATTTGAATACTGTAATTTTGTGAAAAAGAGGAACCGTTTTCATCTTTCAAAGCACAAAATGGCACAAAAAACAAAAATTTGTCAGGAATAATAATCAATTTGTTTCCTTTAATAAAACCCTTAACAGGCTTGATGAGTTTCTCAAACAATTCCTGTAAAATAAGAGTATCTTGTTCAATAGGAGGAGGTCTAGCCGGAGACCTCAGTTTGGCAACGTCAACAGCCAGATCATAACGTTGCACTACTTGCAGTACATTCTTGATTTTCGACTCAGAATCTTGGCGTGTGTTGGGAAGAAATATGCTTTCGCAAGACTGGGCTTTTTTGGAGATAATATTTTCGGACTTATGTAATTCACAATTTCCCGATCTTTTATTGGAATCAATAAATTTCTCATTCACTAACATCTGGCTCCATGGTATTTCCGCAATGTTATGACGACTAGAAGTAGAATTTGAACTTAGTTTAAACAAGCAGGAATCACGCTTTAAATGAACAGAATAAGTCTGAAGCAACATTTTCAAAGTGTCGTAAATAGAATTCTCAGGTAAAATCAGGTCATTATTTCGTTCCAAAAACATGTGTTTAATATAATCCACGCCATTTAAAACCCATATATGAAGAAACTTATGAACAAAAGAGTAAAATAAAACAGTGGAATTATTTTTCATGAGCAGAATACCCTTCTCAATATTGTCTATTTCTAATTTCTCTTCATTTTTGTCAATTTTTTTCCAGGTCTCACGTGTATAATTGACCATGTCATCAATCTCTGATTTCTCTCGTTTCTCGATAAAAGCATGCAGTGCCTTGGCCTTTCCAAGATCAATAACTAACAACGCGGCTTCAATGCGTTCTAACAAAAGAAAACAATCCATTAGAGTCACATATCGTTCAAAGTATTCACTAGTGAATGATATCTTATTTTTGTCAATGCTCAAGTCGAATAAAATCTTATCACCACACATAACAGATCTCTTAAGAAATGACACAGCGTTTTCTAACTTGCTCACATCTTCCATTTCTCCATCTACAGACAAATACAGTGACAAATAAGAGTTCCCTATGCTTCCTAAAGAATTGCATTCCAAACTTCGATCACCAATTTCTAAACTAATTTTTAATGTTTCTCGAAAACATTTAAGAGATTTTCCATACTGCCCCAAACAACGATAGGCATTCCCTAAATTTCCATTGTTATTTGCTATTCCTGACTGATCTCCTATTTCAGTGCTGATTTCTAGACCTTTATTGTAATAGTGAATAGCTCTTTCATACTGCCCCAAACAAAGATAGGCAGTCCCTAAATTTCCAATGTTACTTGCTATTCCTGACTGATCTCCTATTTCAGTGCTGATTTCTAGAGCTTTTTTATAATAGGAAATAGCTCTTTCATACTGCCCCAAACGACAATAGGCAGTCCCTAAATTTCCATTGTTATGTGCTATTCCTGACCGATCTCCTATTTCAGTGCTGATTTCTAGACCTTTATTATAATATTGAATAGCTTTTTCATACTGCCCCAAACAACGATAGGCAGTCCCTAAATTTCCATTGTCACTTGCCATTCCTGACCGATCTCCTATTTCAGTGCTGATTTCTAGACCTTTATTATAATACTGAATAGCTTTTTCATACTGCCCCAAACAACGATAGGCAGTCCCTAAATTTCCATTCTTACTTGCTATTCCTGACCGATCTCCTATTTCAATGCTGATTTCTAGACCTTTATTGTAATAGTGAATAGCTTTTTCATACTGCCCCAAACTAAGATAAGCACTCCCTAAATTTCCATTGTCACTTGCTATTCCTGACCGATCTCCTATTTCAGTGCTGATTTCTAGACCTTTATTATAATAGGCAATAGCTTTTTCATACTGCCCCAAACAACGATAGGCAGTCCCTAAATTTCCATTTTTATTTCCTATTCCTGACCGATCTCCTATTTCAGTGCTGATTTCTAGACCTGTTTTATAATAGTGAATAGCTTTTTCATACTGCCCCAAATGACGATATGCATTCCCTAAACTTCCATTGCAACTTGCTATTCCTGACCGATCTCCCATTTCAGTGCTGATTTCTAGACCTTTATTGTAATAGTGAACAGCTTTTTCATACTGCCCCAAACTAAGATAAGCATTCCCTAAATTTCCATTGTTATTTGCTATTCCTGACCGATCTCCTATTTCAATGCTGATTTCTAGACCTTTATTATAATACTGAATAGCTTTTTCATACTGCCCCAAACAATGATAGGCAGTCCCTAAATTTCCAATGTTACTTGCTATTCCTGACCGATTTCCTATTTCAGTGCTGATTTCTAGACTTTTACTGTAATAGTAAATGGCTTTTTCATACTGCCCCATACTCAAATAGACAGACCCTAAATTTCCATTGTTACTTGCTATTCCTGACCGATCTCCTATTTCAGTGCTAATTGCTAGACCTTTATTGTAATAGTAAATGGTGTCTTTATACTCTGCCAAACCTAGACATGCATTTCCTAATTTTTCGCAACATTCTGCTTTGCCTGATTTGTCTTTAAGTTCATCTGCAATCTTTTCAGCTCTTAGGGTATATTCCATTGTTTTACTATAATGTGAAGTATTAAAATATATTCTTGCAATTCTAAGAAGAATAGTCATTCTCGCAGTCTTTCCCTTAACTGAATTATTTAACAATTTTTCGAGCTCAAGATAGTACTTCAACATATCCGATGATTCTCCATTTCCATCATATTTTTGAGTAATCAAGGATAACATTAATCCTTTCAACATTAAGTTATTTTGAAGAAGTTCAATAGATCTATCTACTATGTACGCTGAGTCATTCTTTCTTCGTTTTTCTTGTAGAATTTTTGCCGTCTCAGCAACGAACTCAATGATCATTTTAATGTTTCTGTTTCTTGCTTGAAAAATCTGTTTTCAGTTTAAAAATATTTATATAGCAAAAAAGCTACCAAAACATGTGCAACAGAGGTTTGTACTAAACTGAGGTTTGGTAGAGATAGAGTAGAGGGTGGGGTAAAGAGTCAAATTGAGCTAGAGTCACAAAAAAAATTGTCACCTTCTAAACTAAACGCTAAAACGACAGGCAAGCAAGTTGCTACAAGGCTGTTCCAACATGCGGTTACCAGGATTTGCACTAGTTGTTTCCAGTTTGCTAACATGTCTGTAACAGATTGTTGACAACTTGCAGCAAAGTTGATGACTTCAACGGACTTGTGACAGATTGTTGCAACAACTTGTTACCACTTTGCAATTAATATGCAAATTGCTCAGGGTTGACAACAAGAAGCTTGCATTGGCTTGATAAAATTACAACTAGCTTGTTAAGAACTTGTAAACAAGCTTGCTACAAGCTTGTTGCAAACTCATCTTATCAACAAGGTGTGAGATTTTTACGGGTAGATTTGTTGAAACGAATATAGGAAAGAAGGAAAAAGGAAGGAAAGGAAGGAAATAAATGAATAAATGAATAAATGAATGAGTGAATAAATGAATGAACTGAAATGAATAAATGAATATAAAAAAATAAAATAGATTTTTTGTCTGTTTTTGAAATAGTTCTAAAAGCAGTGCTGATATTTAAGTTACTTACTTCACGGCGCATTTTTCTTGCATCAAAACTTTCTTGAGCAGACGCCATTTTTGTATACTGGCAAGATAGTTTTTAACTGCAAAGAAGCAGAAATACGTGAACAAAATCAGGTCAACAAACTGAGAACTACGTAATATGTATAGGTTAGTTATTAAGACTGGAATAGCTGGTAACTGACTTAGTTCATTCAAAATATAGATGATATCCATTGCTTTTTAACAAAAGAAAGTATTCTAGTTTTAAAGCAATATAGCAGGTCATTTAATATGTCAAGGCAACTAACCTATATATTAGTTCACGATCATCTCGGTTTTCTTTGATGTACCACGGTTGTTTATTTATAATAATTACTCCCAATCACACATAAATCAAGTTAATGCCAAGTTAATATATATTAGCCCGGGCCAGTTAACTTGATTTATGCGTGGTTTGGAAAATAAGGGTTAATCAAGAGTCAATCTCTGTGATAATGAACCCAGTATCTCAGTTTTCTTAGGCAACCTCTGTGATCATGAACTAGGTAAGGCCTGCTGTAAATGTTGCACAATAGACGAATTTAATTCAGAAGAATTTAATTCGAATTAACTTCATCGGTAATGCGACGTAAATGCGATGTCAAGTTAAACGTCGAATTTCAATCGAATTTAATTGTTTTTACTTGGACCCATGGAGCCTGAAAACAATTTCTTGAAAACACATTTAATTTGACGCGACGATAATTCGTCATGCAACTCGAACACGCATAATTATCATCGCATTATCTGTCTGACTCAGACGAACTTAATTGCCCAGAAGAATTTACTTCGTGAGTCGAATTTAATCGAGTTATACGTCGCAGTTTCGTGGAATAAAATTTAAACAATTAAATTCGTCTGAATTAAATTCGTTGATTGTGCGACATTTAGCGCAGCCCTAAGTATAGTTACCTCAACCGCGGTCGCGTTCGGTAATGGCTATATTTAACCGCAGTGCACCAACGAGAATTGACGCATAAATAGACCTCATTGCAAAATAGCCACCAAATTAAGATTCTTTTCTATACATACAAGAGACCAGAGACTGAGTAAATACCTCCAACCGGTGGGTTATTATTACGACACTTGTATGAATGAATAAAATGCTTGATTGTGCTCGTACCAAAATTGGGTCATTCCAGAAAACATCCACACCTCCCCCACGGAGGAAATGTGAAGTTGACCCCCTCCCCCCTTCAGACGTCCTAGTACATTTTACTATTATCGGAAGTAGATTTTCCCCCCTGGGGAAGGTATGGTTCTTTTCTGGAATGACCCATTATGCAAAAATGTTTGCATAAAATAAGGATAATGAGCACAATCAAGTATTTCTTCTTCACAGAGAATCTTGTAGTGAGATTTTTATTAATTTCTCATCCAAATTTCAACCAAAATTGAATGGGTTGGTTCTTGGTCTATGATCAATCTTTCCACAAACTTTGATAAACATCTGTCCAGTATTTGGTGGGATATCCTGGAGACAGACAGACAGACAGACAGACAGACAGACAGACAGACAGACAGACAGACAGACAGACAGACAGACAGACAGACAGACAGACAGACAGACAGACAGACAGACAGACAGACAGACCACTCAGTGGTCGACCGGGGGCATGACTTGGCCGGGGCCGGGCCGGGGCCGGGGCTGCATGATTTTGGCCGGGGCCGGGGCTGGGGCCGGGGCCGGGGACTGGTCGAGCATTGATATTATGTGATGTTGAGCGATGTTATTTAAGCGGTATTTGGATAAGCCAGTGGAATTTACTGGACAGCGGTTTATTGCTATCGTCAGCCATATTGGAAACATTTTACGAGAATAAATGGTACGTACCTTTTCTGTTTGTTGCTTTCAATATAATTTTGTCGATTTTTTTGAAACTGTTTTAACTTTTACTTGATTTGTCATACCGCACAGGCGCTCATACATGCTTTTTTTTGACAATTATAAGACAATAATAGAAAGAATTTGACAAATTTGAGCTTGAAATCCCCGGCCAAATTTCCAGAATTTTGGCCAGGGCCGGGGGTGCCAATTTTGGCCGGGGCCGGGGTTGGAGCCGGGGCCCCGGTCGAGCCCTGAGACAGACAGACAGACAGACAGACAGACAGACAGACAGACAGACAGACAGACAGACAGACAGACAGACAGACAGACAGACAGACAGACAGGCAGGCAGGCAGGCAGGCAGGCAGGCAGGCAGGCAGGCAGGCAGGCAGGCAGGCAGGCAGGCAGGCAGGCAGACAGACAGACAGACAGACAGACAGACAGACAGACAGACAGACAGGCAGACAGGCAGACAGACAGACAGGCATGGCAAACATTGCAACTTACCAAGCTGTACTATTCTGCAAAAACACAGTTTTACATCGAAAGGAGAGTTATGTACTTGAAAAGAAATTCTCCATCATATAAAGGCAGTAAGTCCATTCATATTCACAAGTTGCATGTATCCACCAGACTGTGGCTTTGGACTATTTCAATACTGTTGTACAATACCTTTACAAAGAGAGCATTCCTTAGATTTAAAGAACAACATTCGTGCTGGACATCTTATGCATGTTAATTTAGTAGTACACTAGTTAAGAAATAGAAAGTGCTTTCTGTGTTTCCATAAAGTTATAGAAACATTCATGGTTTTGAAAACACTTGTGTGGAAACACTTGCCCTGCAGAATCTCTGTTCCCACTATAATTTTTCGTTTCCCCAAACTTCCTCTCGTGTTTCTATAATTCTATAGAAACACGGAAAACGTTTTCCGAGAAAAAAAAAAGATTAAGGCGTATAAATGGCTTATATTATGTGGCGTAATTATTGACATATTGGGTCGTTCAACAAAAGATCCATACCTCCTGGAGGAAATGTCAAACGGGTCCCCCCCTCTTAGGACATCCAGAGACAAGTGAACACCCCTCTCCCTGGACAGCGAAAGCTAAAATTACACCCTGGCGGTTTTTTTAAAAATGCTTTAATTAGTTCTGCGAATACAGCTGCCTCACATCGGGCGATCATGGCAAAACGGACCTCTGCGAGTCGAGAGCAAACATTTTATACAGATGACGTAAGTTCGTCCTGAATAGAAAGGCTCAACGCAGACAACGCTCGCACCAAAATCAACGGCAATGCTTAGTTTCTGTCTCAAATTCCAAAGCGAAAGTTTAGTTATTGCCAAACAAAGGAAAACGGATAGCTGTTCTTCTCACTACGAGTTCGATTTGCGATAAATTGCAAGATTTCTTATCGAAATCGAACGATTTTCCAGTCATCAAGCGGGACTTCCTGTCCAGACAGTTGAATATTTCACGGTTGAGTGAAATTTGAAACATAGGTTGCTAAGGTTACGATTCAACAGGAAGCCCCGCTTGATATTGACTGGAAAATGGCTCATTGATATTTCTATTTTCTGTTGATATTTTAGACAACTTATATAGTTTTGTACTTGTTATGTATCTATGACTTGTTAAATCTTATTATTAAAAGTTATGTTTACTTACCTGTTTAATATTTTGATATTTCCAACTACTCCCTCCCCCCTCAGACATCCAAAGTAAATTTCCCTCTCCCCCCTTCCGGACAGCGAAAATTTAATATAATCTTGCCCTGTTTTCCATAGAGTTATAAAACACGGCGTTTAACCAATCACCGCTTGCGTTTTCAAAAATGCGATTTTATTACTAAATTCAGTAGCATAGTAGCATGACATGTTTTACAACTGTCTTTCTTCTGTGCTCACTTTGACTTTTAGAAATGTTACTGCAGTCATGTCAGTCATTGTAGCAATAGACGAACCAGGCGGAAAGCGTAATCTTGTCAGGAATATTAAAGCCCAGCATATAATTTTAAAAAGCCCCATATTGAAAGAGACATGAGTTATTCTGAAGGCGTCGATTCGCAACTTTGAAGTTTAGAAACTGCGGGAAAACTCCAAGGCGTTTACAATTATTCAGTTTCTAAACTTCAAAGTTGCGAATCGACGCCTTCAGAATAACTCATGTCTCTTTCAATATGGGGCTTTTTAAAATTATATGTCAGTCATTGTTGTAGCCTTTTAAAAGATCAAATTACAATAATATTATCGTGAAATCAAATGATATTCCAAAAAGACCAATTCTCTATAAACTAATCGGAAACACACATATTCATCTTTAGTGTCATTGCAAAGCAAAATAAAATAGTCTATAGTGTCATTGTTCGAAATATGGCTATGTAATGTTCAATCATAAACACAAAGAACAAAACGTATACCAGACTGAGAAAACTTGAGTTCAGAATAATAAATAACAAAATCACTCAAGGTTCGGATTTGTTTGCACGGATTTAATTAAAACTGCGTCACAGCGTGCTTGAAGATATGTTGTTTGCTTTACTTTACATTGCTGTCCTTTGCCTTGCTGTGCTTTCCTTTGCTTTGCTGTGCTGTGCCGTCCTTTGCTTTGCTTTTCTTTGCTGTGCTTTGCTTGAAGTTTGCTGTGCTGTGCTTTGCTTTGGTTTGCTTTGCTGTCCTTTGCCTTGCTGTGCTTTCCTTTACTTTGCTTTGCTTTCCTTTGCTTTGCTTTGCTGTGCCGTCCTTTGCTTCGCTTTTCTTTGCTGTGCTTTGCTTGAAGTTTGCTGTGCTGTGCTTTGCTTTGCTGTCCTTTGCCTTGCTGTGCTTTCCTTTGCTTTCATGCTTTTCACGTTTCTCTCTGACGAAGGGCCTTCGCTCGAAACGTTAGACTCCTACGTTCTCTGTTTCGGCAGTATATCTAACCTTACTATATTTCGATTGTTGTTTCTACACTGCCTACGCAGCACACTAGCTTTTTTATTACACTATTTGTGTTTTACTTTGCTTTGCTGTGCCGTCCTTTGCTTTGCCTTGCTTTTCTTTGCTGTGTTTTGCTTGAAGTTTGCTGCATGTGTTTTGCTTTGCTTTGCCTTGTTTTGCTTCGCTGGGCTGTGCTTCGCTTTGTGTTGCTGTGCTTTACCATACAGAATACAGACGCAACAATTTTCAGTTCAGTGGTCAAAAGCAACATAGCCAGAACTGTCCATTCCTTTTATAATTAGAAATAATCTTAGATAATAACCACATTCAAAATTATTTATCTCTATCAGTGACAATCACCACATTAACCTTTTCAATCGCTTTGTTATTGTGAGACAACTTGATCTTTTTACTCTGTCTAACGCCAGACGATTTTACTCTGTCAAGGAGAGACGTCTTGGAAAGGCATGCATGAAAGACTAACGTCTTGATATTACTTCGTCTGAGTTTAACACAAATTATCTACTTACATTCTGGAAACACAGATCTCATAGAAACTGTTCCGTCCGGAGTGGACAAAATGTCAAAATCTAATGCTGTTCCGATGAATCCTGTTAAGTTCAGCTCACCAGAGTCTGCGAAGAAACTTCAGTATGTATATCTCAATAATTATCATCCAAATGCTCAAATACAGAACCTGCGTCCTTGACGAGAAGAAGAAATTGATAAGCTATGGTAGCGTGTTTCGGGCATACGTAACAAAAACTGACCAATAGCTGCATGTTATTACAAGTACATTATGAAATATAATCATTATGTATATGATGTAGTCGGGAGTTTCCGGAGCTAAGTAGGGAGTTTCCCTCGAATTTATAGTTAAGCTTGCAAACGCTTGGAAAATGAATAAGACCAAATAATAATGCTATATTATGTTTTCCCATGCTAGTAAATGAAAATACAGACAAAATGTTCAGAATTAGAAGCGACTGATAAGAGGAAAAGGGAGAGACATTGTACACATCTCGACAGGTTTTAGTTATTAGCCAATAGAAACACGTCATGGTAACCAAGGTGATGACGACATGTGAGAGAATATCGAGTGACAGAATATAACTTTATCTTTTTACTCTAACGCAAGACAATTTTCCCCGTCAAGGGGAGATGTGTCGAGAAGCTGCGCACATTGCTGATAACAAAAGGACTTAAACGCGCAGTTTGGTTAGCGTTTACTAGCTTTGCTTATCCGGTTTCGATCACATGCACAGCTTGGCATCACGACCACATTCCATTCTCAAGAGCGCGTGCGCAGCTGTATGCCTCCCTCCTTTGGTTTGTGGGCTAACCTCATTTAAATATAATTGCGTCTCATAGAGAACACAATACACAATACTTAGTGCGTATCTTAGGCAATAGAATCAAGCAAGAAGCATTTCTCGTACCCATGCTATGGTCGTTTATTTTAAAATAGTTTTCAAACTTTTTACAGGCAGCTCCATCTAAGCACTATTTTCGGACAAAAATGCAAGCTCTTCGCTTGTTCAAATTTTCAATTGAGGGAATATTGGGATTTTGATCACTGCTGATATTGATTATTTTCATAGCACGTTCGTGGAAAAGAGCTAGCCTAGTATTATTAGTTTAAGTGAGGTTGAGATTAATCAATCCACAGTAAGTAAAGGTACAATCATGGTTTGATAAATAGTTTTAGTAGAGTGATTATTAAGGGTTCGTCTGATCTTGAGTATAGTCGAAGACGACCCGCCACTTTTTTGTAATTGTGCAATCAAAATTAAAATTTAGGTTGAGAGATGGATCAATTTCGATCCCCAAATACTTATACTTCGATTTTAGCATTGGGGACTTTAATCTACGACGCGGATAACTCGACGACGCGGCCTTAAAAACGCTAAAAAGCAATGCATTTAAAAGAAGACACCGTAAATTAACTGCCGTTTTCATGTTTAAGCTTGTTTAATGACTTTCAAGACGCTCCAGTTCTTGCTAAAACGTCTGTAGTGTCTGAGAAATGACCTATCTGTTCCAAGGTTATCAAATATGCCAAATATCACTGATATTGAAAATAAATTGACCTGTCATTTGGATAACATTAGTAAATTAGCTTATCTTAAATTTTAATGAAGGTAAAACGGATGCTATGTTTTCTGGCACACATAAGAATCTCTCTTTACAACAATATTCGCCGTAAAAACAAAAGAATTCTTAATGAAAACAAAGTGAATGAATAATTTGTAATCCCACCAGTATAGATCAATACCGTCCCCGTTCTGCGAACAACGACAATCTACTCACTCACGATATATAGCTAGCATAGTATCCACTGCTTCGCAGTTGATACAAAAACAGAAAAGACACACAACGGCAGAGGAAGTCAGAGGTAGTCTAAATTCCAACATAAGGTCATGTCCACACTAATCCATTTTCAAACGAAAACGGAGACTTCTTCGTATCGAAAACGTATCAAACGTTTTTCGTCCACACTATCGTTTTCGAATCGTTTTCGCCGTTTAGTAAAACGCTAAAAACATCTACTATTTTAGACTTCCACGAGTGGCAAAAATTATCATTAAACATTATATTCGGGCCTAACACAGTAGCATGAATAATAAAATATTCAAAAACCAAACTGTAACTTGTAGTAGGTACTTGGTGAGGTAAATTCGCAACATTTGGTTAAAAAACTGCGTTTCAGCAGGATGGAGTTTCGCTTTCTCCTTGAAAAGAGTATCAAATTACAACAATATTATCGTGAAATCAAATGGTATTCCAAGAAGACCAATTTTGTAATTTTCTGTTTGCAAACAGATGTAATGTACGCTATGTAATGTTCAATCATAAACACAAAGAACAAGACGTATACGACACTGACTTGAGCTCGTCACAGGGTCTTTGAAGATATGGGATATTGTTTGCTTCGCTTCGCTTCGCTGTGCTTTACTTTGCTATGTTTTACTTCGCTTCGCTGTGCTTTACTTTGCTGTGATTTGCTATGCTTCGCTTCGCTGTGCGTTGCTTTGCTTTGCTTTGCTTCGCTGTGCTTTACTTTGCTGTGCTTCGCTGTGCTTTGCTTTGCTTTGCTTCGCTGTGCTTTACTTTGCTGTGCTTCGCTGTGCTTGGCTTTACTTTGCTGTGCTGTGCTTTGCCTTGCTTTACCATACGGAGTACAGACGCAACAATTTTCAGTTCAGTGGTCAAAAGCAACATTAGCAGAACTGTCCATTCCTTTTATACTTAGAAATAACTTAGATAATAACCACATTCAAAATTATTTATCTCTATCAGTGACAATCAGCACATTAAAGGTGCTGTCCACTCCGTTCTGCGCATGATCCGCATCTTTGTTTATCGGGACCATCAAGCATGACATTCGTAGATAATTACATGAAGTACTCCGCTCAATGTAAACCGTTAGAAGCGACATTGCAGAAAACCAAGCGATTCGGTGAGGATATATCTTCGGATTTCTTCTATTTCTTCTGAAAATGTTTTGTTTTGGGTACAAGTAATGAAGAGGAAGCAAGAAAAGCTTAAAATCTTCAATAAGGTATCAGTAAATATTTTTATAAACGAAGAAGTAAACATTAGTTTCGTACATGCGCAGAACGGAGTGGACAGCACCTTTAACCTTTTCAATCGCTTTGTTATTGTGAGACAACTTGATCTTTTTACTCTGTCTAACGCCAGACGATTTTACTCTGTCAAGGAGAGACGTCTCGGAAAGGCATGCATGAAAGACTAACGTCTTGATATTACTTCGTCTGAGTTTAACACAAATTATCTTACTTACATCCTGGAAACACAGATCTCACAGAAGCTGTTCTGTCCGGAGTGGACAAAATGTCAAAATCTAATGCTGTTCCGATGAATCGTGTTAAGTTCAACTCACCAGAGTCTGCGGAGAAACTTCAGTATGTATATCTCAATAATTATCATCCAAATACCCAAATACAGAACCTGAAACTGATAAGCTATGGTATCATGTGTCGAGCATACGTAACAAAAACTGACCAATAGCTGCATGTTATTACAAGTACCTTATGAAATATAATCATTATGTATATGATGTAGTCGGGAGTTTCCCGAGCTAAGTAGGGACTTTCCCTCGAATTTTTAGCTAAGCTTGCAAACGCTCGGAAAATGAATAAGACAAAATAATAATGCTATACTAGAAGTTGCTATCGCAAGGAAGTGCTGCCTATATACGCTTACAATCGTACACGCCGTTAATAGCTGTGTTGATATTTAATACCCGAAGAGACTCGACATATGAATGCTGTGTACATAGTGGAAATACGTTAAATACAGGGCTAGGCAATCGTGTTTTGTCAGTTTATTGCAAATTCATATTGTGTTTTCTATCGGAGAACTGGGTTGTGTTTTGACTTTTGTCTGTGACCAATGTGTTTAGACTTGATTGCAGCTTCGATAACACTTCAGTACCTTCACGTACTATATATATAGCACTGTGATTTTGCAGTAGCCCGAGTGAACGCCTGACCAGGCATCTTGAACAGCTTCGACCACAAGGAAATTATGCGAGCAAAACGTGTAAAAACGCCAGATAAAAGGCCGGCAGCGGATAGCGCACTACGCTCGGCAGTAATTATGTTTTCCCCATGTTAGTAAAGGAAAATACAGTCAAAATATTTAGAATTAGAAGCGAATGATAAGAGAAAAAGGGCAGAGAGACATTGTACACGTCTGGACAGCTTTTAGTTATTAGCCAATAGCAACATGTCATGGTAACCAAGGTGATAATGACGTGTGGGAGAACGTCAGATATTTCCCGATTTTATATCGAGTGAAAGAATAGAATATAACAATTAATAAAATCAAAATATGGTTTAAAGGTTAGATATACTGCCGAAACAAGGAACGTAGGAGTCTAACGATTAGAGCGAAGGCTTTTCGTCAGAGAGAAACGTGGGCCTGACGAAGAGCCTTCACTCGAAACGTTAGACTCCTACGTTCTCTGTTTTGGTAGTATATCTAACCTTACTATATTTTGATTGTTGTTTCAACACTGTCTATGCAGCACAGTACTTTCATTTCACTGTTTGGATTATAACAATTAAAAGCTGTGTTTCTATAACTCTACGGAAAACATGAAAAGATTGATATGTCATCTAATACGCCATCATTACGCCACACAATAATATAACAATCATAACAATTACAATAATAACAATTAATAATAATAATTACAAGTAATAATGATAATTACAATTAATAATAATAATTACAATTAATAATGATAAATACAATTAATAATGATAATTACAATTAATAATAATAATTACAATTAATAATAATAATAATAATAATTACAATTAATAATAATAATTACAATTAATAATAATAATAATTAATAATAATAATTAATAAAAGAATAATAATAATTACAATTAATAATAATAATTACAATTAAATAATAATAACTAATATTAAATAAATAAATAAATAAATAAATAAATAAATAAATAAATAAATAAATAAATAAATAAGGAAGCTATTTGGATGAGCAATAAAACACTAGACCATCTTCATTCTATCACTTCTGATAAGAGTAGACTGACTAGAACATGCACTTCAGCTTGGGACAGACATTAGTCTTCATACATGTAGATTTAGAACAATTATTATGGGGCAGTGTCCCATAATAATTGTTCTAAATCTACATGTATAAAGACTAATGTCTCCATATTGAAGAAACTAGTATCTATTTCAAAATATCAAATAACCCAAGTACCATCATTCGACCACCAGCTCACAACTTGACCTGTAGCTCAGTTGGTAGAGCGTCGGACTAGAAAACCGAAGGTCACAGGTTCGAATGCCAGCCAGGCAAAGCAGAGATTTCTCTACTTGTCCAGTATGGTGTTCATGAGGAAAACACAAAGAAAAATCATAAGCCTATTGGATCTATATATGTGATATAGACTCACTCTAAGTTTCTCGCTGGTTTTTAATGGCTGAGATAAGCTTAATTTTCAAAATTACTACACCAATGAATGTATGAAGTGATGAATTTTAGAAGTCATTTAAAAACCTTGCAGTACGGGCTTTATCGGCTCTAACCTGAGTATCAATCTCTCTTTGAAAGAGAGCCTGATACAAATCATTGATTCTTTACCTCCGCCCCCTATTCATGTGATGCACCTTAGCCAATAAAAATCACTTCCTGTTTTGTTTTGTATTGCGTGTGTCTATAAAAAGCTTCACCGAACAAATTATTAACATCTAACCATCAGTAATAATCTATTCAGTTTTAATGTTTCAAATTGGCAATGCCGAATTAAAATCTAGTACTGTATACTGAATGAACCAGCAATTTGCAATTAGGGAAATTATTTATACGATCGGGTTTCGGGAACCACCAAATATTTTAATATTTGATTACAACAATTCTCAAATATATTCCCAGATATTTGCTGCCTTCCCTCAGGGAGGCAGCACACTATTCTTGACGTCGCCTCGTGCCCAGGCCTTTGTCCGAGCTATGTAAAGCCGACCAGATCTCGATTTGTTAAATTTTGCGTTTGTTTGTTTGTTTGTTTGTTTGTTTGTCGGCATTACGTCATCCATATATGAGCTGATGTGCCTCAGTGCGCATGTTCCGCTACCACGCTGTCGCTGCCTTCGATACTCCGGTGGTTGTTCTGGTTCAGCTTGTCGAAGTTCTTCCTCCACAGAAAATTCACGGTAAGAACAATACATCATGTCTTTACTTTCTCGTGGAAGTATTCATCAAGGCCATGAAGGTTTCAGTGGCCAGTCTCGAGGAAAGCAGTGCTCTTTCATGAGTTTATCAGCGCTGTTAAAAGCACAAACTATTCCAGTTATCGAGTGGAACTCGACAACCATCGACAATGTCTTAGTACAAGGAGACAACATGTACTTGAATGCTTTTAACAATGATCTTGTTCCTCTTGAGGGATTTCTGTCGCTGAATAACTTACCAACTGTTGTTTGTTGCCGTTGGTTAGAAGACAAGTCAAAGAACTCGTCCATTGAGACATGTCGATCAGTGATCGACACAAATATATCGCCCGTTGAGGCACAAAAATATACTATTGATCTGCCCATTGTGGCGGAGCCCGTTGAGGCACAAACTAATATTGATCTGCCCATTGTGGTGGAGCCCGTTGAGGCACAAATTAATATTGATCTACCCATGGTGGTGGAGCCCGTTGAGGCACAAAATGATATTGATCTACCCATTGTGGTGGAGCCCATTGAGGCACAAAATAAAAACCAAATATGGTTTATAAATTATGGAAAAGACCACCAAGGTCTGATTAATAGTGAGAATGAAGTTGAGGCTCCCTACTTTACCATTCGTTCAGCTTTGATGAATACTTTTGCAAATGACAATAATTATGCTATTTTAATATTAGAAGGCTATATGATGGCCTTGATAAAGGGTCTAGATTATTTTTATTTATTTGATCCTCATGCCAGAAATTGTAATGGTATGCCTGATCCTAATGGCACTGCTGTTGTCATGAAATATGATGATATCATTGAATTAGAGGAATATTTATGTTCTCTTTCAAGTGAATTAAATGCAAATTTATTTGAAATTGTCCCAGTTCAATTACATGTAAATCAATTTTGTAAACATTCAGAAGAAACCAATAGTGAAAAGCAAACTAGACTTGAAAAGGATAGAAAGTATCGAAAAAGAAAACGATCAGAAGAAACTGCAAGTGAAAAACGAACTAGACTTCTAAATGCTAGAGAGTCACAACAAAAAAAACGGTCAGAGGAAACTGACAGTGAGAAACAAACAAGACTTGTAAATGCTAGAGAGTCGCAACAAAAAAAAACGGTCAGAGGAAACTGACAGTGAGAAACAAACAAGACTTGTAAATGCTAGAGAGTCGCAACAAAAAAAACGGTCAGAGGAAACTGACAGTGAGAAACAAGCTAGACTTGAAAAAGCTAGAATCTATGAAAAGAAAAAGCGACAAGAGAAAGCTTCTATAAGTTCTATTCATAAACAGAAACTATCCCAGGGTCAAAAAATAGTTAATCAGCAGGATTATTTAAAACAATTTGACATCACCAAAAGTGGTGGTATTGAACAACAATGTTGGGCAAAATCTAACATTAATAAATTCCATAAATCTGTTCAATTTTCAATCAGTCGATGTACCATTTGTCAAGAGGCATGGCCATTGAAATCTAAACCAAGGTCACCTAATGATTATGTGTGTTCAAGATGTTCTCGAGATAAAAAATCTCCTAAAAAATTTTCAAGTGAAAATTCAATGATACCATCATGTGTTCCATATGAGTTACAAAACATGACTCAAATTGAGGAAATGTTAATTGCTCGTGCTCTCCCTATCATGAGAGTTTATATTAAACCTGGTGGTCAACGGGGTTACTCACGGAATTGTATTAAGTTGCCACAAAATGTGAAAGAGCTTGCAACATCATTGCCAAGATACGCCAAAGACTTGTCTGTAATTATTGTCAAGGTCAAAGGCAAAGATAACACATTTAAAGATGTGACTGTAAGAAAGCAAAAAGTTCAAAATGCCTTACTGTGGCTTATACATAATAACCCTCATTATTCTGAGTTAAACGTTAATGAACATGCATTAAATTCTTTGCCTGAGAATGGTATTCCAGCAGATCTCATGACTGTTGAGACTGAAGATGATATAGTATCAGATGAGAATGTTATGCCTGATTTAGGCCCACCTACTGATAACCCTTCTGAAGATATTGTATATAATGACTCAACTGAAATGAGTAGTTTCTTACCTGTTGGTAAACAAGAACAACAAGAACTTGAAGCTGTTAGAAATCAGCTTAGTGCAAATGAACCAATGACCTGGCCCACTGTTGAAAATGAGCCATTAAATGAATATCAACTATCACATCTAGCCACTATGGCTTTTCCAACATTATTCCCTGATGGGAAAGGTGATCCCACTAATCAAGCTCTCTTGAGAGATGTTCCTCTTACCGAACGAATAAAGCATTTATTAAAATATGCTGAAATTATTGATGGTAAATGGGTGTACCGTTTTGCTAACCATCCCAGGTTTTCATACTGGGCTTTTAACATGATCCAAAGGAAGCGCATTTTACAGCAAAGTGGAATATTCCTAAAACAAAATCCAGGTGAAGCACATCTCACTATTGATGAGCTGCGTGAAATGGCAGTGAGTAACAACTCAACTGTATTTATGTCTAAAGTGTCACGATATGTTGGCAATATTGCTGGTACAAATGCCTACTGGAATAAAGTGAGGGAGGAACTCAAAGCTATTATAACTAATGTTGGGACACCAACATTATTCTTTACTTTTTCATCTGCAGATATGCATTGGCCTGAGTTACATGCTCTGTTTGGAGCAAATACTGACAGTCACACTGATACTACCAGTGCATTAACTCATTCTGGTCCGGCCCTATTGTCATCCGCTACTGGTGACGGATCACTTCGGTTCGCTGTGAACCGGCGAGGTTTTGACCAAAATTACCCCCCTCGGGCTTAAAATGATCCTGAAAGATCCCTTTTTAAAATGAGACCTTTATAATGATATGCCATGAAGTACTGCGCGAGCTCTGAGCGATGAAACACGAAACCGCAAATGTGGTCGCAGCCGTGGCGAGACGACAAGAAGAAAATGGCTTTTTTTGGTCAATATATAAGCGAAACCAACCAAATTTTTTGCTGTAACAACTCCTAAAGTGAGTATAATAATAATTAGCATAAATTAGCATAATTTGCAAAATGGGTTGTCTGACAAGACCCGACAACCCAAAATTTGAATAGTAGAGGTAAAAACGATTCAAATGATATATTGTGGTATTATTTTTGTGTTATTATGGCATGCTAATTCACAAATTTGCTGAGACCACCTGCTGTGAGTGATTTCGAGCCGGACAAGAATGAGTTAAGACGGCAAACTGTCATTAACAATCCACATATTGTGGATTGGTTTTTTACCCAACGACTAGAAAGCTTTGTTAAACACTGGCTTTATGATACTCTCGGTGCAAAGTGGCACTGGTTCAGATACGAATATCAAGGCAGAGGTAGTATTCACTGTCATGGTACTGCTAAACTGAATAATGACCCAGGACTGTGTCAACTTACTCAGACTGCTCTGAAAGGGTTCTTAGCGCAGAAATTTAAGGATGACAATGATTGTCCTGATACTACAGAATTAGACCAGGATATTGAAGCTGGTCAGAAAGCTGCTGACACAGTATGTCAGTATGTTGATTTTTTATTGTCAACTATAAACCCAAACCCACCAGATGAGGAAATCTGGATAAGACCACAAGTTCATCCATGTCAAAAATGCCACAATGACATTCCTGACAATGAAATACAATCTGATTATATAGATCTTTTAAATATGGTTCAACGACACACTCGTTGCAGTACAAACTATTGTCTTAGAAAGAAATCTAATGAATCAGAGTTGAAATGTAGATTTCATTTCCCATTTGATCACTGTCCTCAGACAAAATTAGAATTTGAAGAAATTCACAGTAAAGGTGATAATGTACAGTATAGGGCAAAGATTGTCACTAAAAGAAATGATTCTAGGTTAAATAACCACCAACAACTCCAATTACAAGGATGGAGAGCTAACTGTGATATTCAAGTTGTTACTGATCACTATGCTTGTGTTGAATATTTAACTAAATATGCTGCCAAAGGTGAACCAAGGTCACCTATGCTAAAACAAGCATTTAATTCCATTCTCCAGAATGTTGACAACAATAGCGACCCTCACAGGGCTATTAAAAAGGTAGTTATGAAAACTCTTGGTGAAAGAGATTATGCAGCTCAAGAGACAATGCATCATTTGTTGTCACTAAAACTTCATAGTTCATCATTTAAAGTGATGCCAGTGAGTCTCAATGGTTCACGTAGAGTACGTGACAATGAATCTATTGAGGATGGTGATTCTTGTACAGATAATTCTCTTCTCGATGTTTATGCTAACTGTCAACAATATGATAGTTCACATGATATTGTGAGCATGAACTTTGTTCAGTTTGCTTCAAAATACAAAGTTGTTAACAATGAGCTAACAAAACTACCAGATAATGTTGTGCCAAGAATATTTCCAACTTATTCTCCTAATCCGAAAGGGCCAAATTTTGGTCTTTATTCTAAATATCAACTTCTGAGGTATAAACCTTGGCAAATAACCCAAAACAATGCATGGGATGACCAAGACCCAACTGATGAAATTTTAATTAATTGTTGGCAAGAATTCTTGCAGACACCTTATGGACAAACTAATGTCCCAGACTGGTTTGATAAACTACAATCTGTTGTGGAGAGTCAACAAGAACCAGAAGATGAACCTTGTGAAGAGCAAGATATTACTCATGAAGAATGGATGATTTTATCCGAACTTAACACCCCATTTGACAACTCTGAGCGAACACCAGAGTCAATACATGACTGGCACCAAGACAGAGCTAACTATTCTGATCAACAAATCTATGGAATGCCAACATGGATTAAAACCAAGAAAGATAATCCTGTCACTATAAATGAGCAATATGAAGTTGTAGATACAAACAGTTTCAGTGAAATGCAAGCACTAGCTTATAATATTGTCAAGTCTCATTTCGATGATGATTCATCTGAAAAAGAACCATTATGCCTCGTAATTATTGGTGTAGCTGGTACTGGTAAGAGTTACCTTATCAATGCTATTCGGAACCTTCTACAAGGTAAATGTGCAGTTACCGCAACAACTGGTAAAGCTGCTTATAATATAAGAGGTGTTACTGTACACTCTTTGTTGAAATTACCCATTGGATCACGGGGTAAAAAAGATCTTGCCGGTCAGAGCTTGTGTAGACTGCAAGAAAATTTAAATGAAGTTGACTATATTATTATTGATGAATACTCAATGCTTGGCCAAGTTGCTTTTGGCTGGATTGACAAACGTTGTAAACAAGCAACCGGATATAACAACAAAGTTCTTGGAGGGAAATCTCTGATTTTAACTGGTGATCCAGGACAGTTACCACCTGTAGCAGATAAGCCTCTTTATCATGCCAAACCATCAAGTGCTGTTGGTGAACAAGGGTATCAAACTTATCACATGTTTGACAAAGTTGTTAAACTCACTGTAAATCAGCGAGTACAAGGCATGAACGTTGAACAAACCAACTTCAGAGATCTGTTGTTGCGACTTCGTATAGCTGAGTCGACAGTTGAAGACTGGAAATTACTTTTAACTCGCCAGCCATCAAGTATCCCAAACTTGTCAGAATTTGAAGATGCTACAAGGCTCTTCTATAGCAATGAACAAGTTGCAAATTACAACCATGAACAACTGACTAAACTTCAGTATCCAGTTGCTCATATTAATGCTCGGCATTCATCTGTGATTGCCAAGAAAATTTCTTCAGAAGACATGTCTGGATTAGAACCTGTGGTGTTTTTAGCAAAGGGTGCTAGAGTTATGCTAACCATGAATTTATGGTCAAGTGTTGGTCTCTGCAATGGGGCTACTGGAACAGTCATTGATTTTATCTTTGAAAGCAACCATCAGCCACCAACTTTGCCTGTTGCTGTAATTGTTCAGTTTGAGAACTACAGAGGTCCTTCATTTGATGACACTCGACCATCATGTGTCCCAATATGTCCAATCACTGTCTCCTCACAGTCAGAAAATGGTTTTCATGAGAGGCAACAATTACCTCTTAGACTTGCTTGGGCTCTAACAATTCACAAGAGTCAAGGTCTCACACTGCCAAAGGCTTGGATTGATATTGGTAAATCTGAGAGAACGGCTGGAGTCTCTTATGTTGCAATCAGTAGAGCAAAAACACTGGTGTCTTGTGTCATTGAACCCATGACTTACGAAAGATTGACAAGCTTAAAATCATCAGCAAATTTGCAGTTCAGGCTTGACGAAGAAAACAGACTCGATCATTTGGCACAGATTACATGCAGTGCATTTACCTCATCAAACCATTCAGGACAGGTTGAATAATAATTATAAAGGATTACAATTATGAATCCCAGTTATACTATAATATTTACTGTTATGTCCATATAGTGTATCTCTCAATGAAATGTCTTACATATTTTTTTTTAATATGAAATTAGACTAATACTTTAATTAATTTATATCTATCACTATTCTGTATGTATCAAAATTTGATGGTTGGCAAGCTCAAAAATGGTAAGTCTACATATCTCTTGTACAGCATAAATTTTTCATTTCTTCCATTTTCATACCCATTTGTTTTAATTCCCTGACTGTTCTTTGAACTGTCAATGCTAATAAATCTATTTTTTTTGTCTTTATAGATTTTTCTAATTCTGATGAAGGACAGTATACTGTACTTAACACAATGTCTGGTAACAACAAAATAATAATGAACAATTTGTCTCAGAAATGGATTATCACTTCCTTCAACATAGAAACTGAAAAACACATGTTCTTTGTTTACTGTCAATTGAAGCATATGGATACACTATCTCCTCAACCTTTGACCCTACAGTACACCTATATTTATGCAATCTACAGTAGTTTCTACAATGGTTCGTGCACAAAGCACTACGGTCGATACACTGTATATGTAATGAAATGTACATGGAACTGTCTTCAAGAAATTCTTTACTATTACAGTACTTTGTGAAAATTCAATGGAAAATTGCCCACTTTGTGAAAATTCAGCGAACAGTAGAACCATCATATTTGGTATGGAGTAAATACAATATTACAAGTTCTTTGGGAAAATCGAATACTGTGCTTGCAGTGGTGTATTCTTTCATGACAATAACAGTATGGAGTTGTGGATATGTCCAAAGATCTCCTTGAAAGTATTGCATTCTCAACAACTCCAATAAAAGTTAGACAATATAAACAATGGAGCAACTATACTGTATATAACATATTACATACCATTTCTGCTGTTTATTTAGTCAGTGCCTACTTGCTTGGTACTTGCTTTGTTATAATAAACATATCAGAATTAACACTCAGAATTCCACTGACAGCTTTGCCACATCAAGAAGCATGATTTATAGTGGCAGTCATTTATCATAAATTAGTTTACTAAACATCAACTACATAGTCGTAATGTATGTAGTTTAAGCCTTGCCAAATATATTCAGATAAGTGATAGTACCAAATATATTCAGATAAGTGATAGTTATTTGTAATTTAAGTCTGTAGTATTTGAATGTAATTAAAAGAATTGAAAAAAATGTGTACATGCTACAGTATGTCTGTTACAAGGTATATAATCATCCCCAGGATTTATTTTGGAAATTTTATCAAAAATTAGGCTACCCATGTCCCATGCCTTCCGAGGCAGCACTTCACTTGCGATAGTAATTCCTAGTTTAATTATTAAAATGCACAATGGCAATTCCGATTTTCCAAATAGCCACATGTTAAATGTTTTCACCAAACGTTTTGATGTTTCACCCCATTTCAACAACTGCTTTAGCTTGGCGACAAGATAATAATTTGTCTCATGCGTTTCAGTTCAGATTCAGACATTCAGTCAAGCAAAGGCTGCAAAGCGGCCTTGATATGGTTTGTATTCAGACTTTATACGTACAGTACTTGTGTATAAGTTCCAGTAGACTATAAATTACGGACACTGCATTCACTTTTCCGATCAGAATGAACTTTCAAGCGCAATTGTTTCTTCCGTAGTCAGACAACAAGACAGCAGCAGTGTTTTGTTTTGACAGCTAGGCTGGCTTTCAATAAACATTGCACAGTTCTTGCTCTTCCTTCACGCATAGTATTACGGGCAAAACGCGAAGGTTCCTAGTTCTTCCACTTCTTTAATCGCTCTTGTCCATGAAAATGGCAAAAACACTAATGGTAAATTTGAGAAAACACAAACTTTCTAGTTGGAGTCTGGGCGGCAATTCCCACGAAGAACTTTCGATTTTTGAATCAGTTAATTACTTAATTTCCGTTGATTATTTCTGGCTTTTGTCTCTCAACCAATCAGGGTTTCGTCCAGATTCTGGACGAAGAACACGGGTCTATGAATAGATTTGTCAGGCCCTTCTTTTTCTCTCCATTCTCCACCCCAGTCCCCAGAAGAAAAAGAAGGGCCTGATACTCAGGCTATATCAGCTCTAAAACACTTGGCTATCGCCTTGTGTTTTATATCCAATAAAGCCCTCCTGTGCAGTTTTTAAATATTACATATATATTACAATATATATATTATATATATTATATTATATATATATATATATATATATATATATATATATATATATATATATGTATAGGTTATCACATGAGGGAGGAGGTGATATCAGTTTTATCGCTTGAGGGACAATATTGTTATTGTCACGAGTGAGTGCAGTGAACGAGGGCCAATTACGATATTGTCCTGAAAGCGATAAAACTGATATACGGAGTCACGAATGTGATAAC
The DNA here is from genome assembly GCA_964035015.1 of Corallium rubrum. Classification (NCBI taxonomy): domain Eukaryota; kingdom Metazoa; phylum Cnidaria; class Anthozoa; order Scleralcyonacea; family Coralliidae; genus Corallium; species Corallium rubrum. The sequence goes on from CAXIUP010000095.1 coordinate 398,120, forward strand.
CTATTTATCACATACTTGTGCCTGTAGCATGTTTTAGGGCTCCCAATGCAGGACAGCGGGATATATGACGGGACAGATACAGTACAGCGGGACATATCGTTTTTATGTCCCGCTGTTATCACCCTGATAAAGGCATAAGTATATGATATCTATATATATATATATTGATGGAAAGCATTGAGCACTCTGTTACTTATTGCAAACACTACTACATTTAGTGAATATATATATATATATATATATACAGTATGTATATATATATATATATATATATATATACATATATAACTCATCAATCAAAAAACCTCTTTCCACCTAAGCTTAACATCTATAATATAAGTCTTTCTACTTGATTCTGTTATTTTCCTCGATTAGAAATCTGGACAAACTCATATTATATAAATCATATCAAAAAATCATATTATATAGCTTACCTTCAGTCAGTCAGGCCTTCTGTATACTGTAATATCATACTTTGAAACCAATTTAGAAAAGACAAATATTTTCTTCCAAAATTACACGAGAAATCATGCTTATTCCAAAAGTTTGAAGCAATGTGTTTCCAACTATGAACAATGCAGTGAATGCACAACACTCAGTGTCCAACTTCTCAAAGCTTGGATAGTTTCAATCTCGAGCCCATAGTCACCCCCCTTTTGGTCAGCGGGAGAGCGCGGGGGAGACTCTGGGGAAACTGGATTGATTCTCAGTTTTGATTGGTTCATTTAAATTTATTGAATTCATCGATTCAAAACATAACAGATTGTGAAATAATGAAAGTCATATATTGCTTTATTCAATATTTAACATATATATCTTCAAATTTAGACGCCTCATTTACATCTCCTCTTCTTCTCTTCTCTCAAGATCTCAATGACACAAACAATTGAAACAAACTTCATAAACAAAGTAAAGACGAATTTCGAATGGCAAATAATCGCAATACACGAAACAAACCTTGCTGTCATTTGTCGCTATACTTGATGTAAAAATAAAACAATTTAAACAACGAAAAACCATATATTTAAGACAATTAAAGAAGGAATCAGCCTTCGCAACTCGTAAAGGACTAAAGGCTTTTGATCGAGTCGAAGGCATGCATATTAAAGGTGCTCCGAGGACGATATTGGCGTCGTGAATTGATATTTTACCTTGGATTTCAAGCATGTTTATGTCGAGCGCCACAACCAGCAGTGTAAGTCTCTTTCCGATAATTTTAACGTGCATTCGATCTGCATGGAGGGTTCTCACTTCTCAGAAATATAGTATTTTCAAACAAAATTGAAACGAACTCATGATCTGAACACACGGCACATTCTGCACAGCAGCTCAGGCTGCGAACATGCGCATAACCACCGGAACCCCTCATTTCAGTCGATGCTCACGTTGTAACCAGTAAACTACTGTAATTGTAAAGCATTGTATGCAGTAAGTTACTGGAAATTGTTTAATAAAGAGATTATTAATGAAACCCTTCCCCCCCCGACCCCCCTAACCCTAACCCTCAAAAATGTGAATTTCCCGGGGGTAACCCTAACCCTAACTTGAAAATTGTCGGGGGTTTTTTTTAAGCCGCCTCCTCCCCGTGCAACCCCCCTAATAGTGTTTTTAATTTATGGTCAACAGTTCTTGACAAAGATTGTGGGATGCGCAGTGAGTTTAATCCGTTAATTCGCGCATCTTACAATTTCCAGTAACTTACTGCATACAATGCTTTACAATTACAGTAGTTTACTGGTTACAACGTGAGCAACGGGTGCAGTCTCATTTCAGGGGTAATTAAATCCAATTTCCCCAGAGTCTCCCCCGCGCTCTCCCGCTGACCAAAAAGGGGGTGACTATGGGCTCGAGATTGGGATAGTTTGAAAAACATTTCATTCAACGAATACATCAAAACATTCACTCATAACATCTTCTAAACGTCTTTCTGGTACTTTAGTAGCAAATATTAAAACACAATTCATTTTATAATTCAATAAAATGCTTTTGATAAATTTAAGTCATGGTCGCCATATTGGATTTTGTCTTGAGATAAAACACAGCTACCCCAAGCTACATATTTGAAATTGTTTCAAATATGTCTTGGAAACCATAACCAGCCGACAATTTTAAACAAAAGGTCCGCTATGCGTACAATGTATCTGCGCAAACCCACTGTGAGAATCATGTCAAGATCTTGTGTGATCTTGGAGATCTTAAGAAAAATCTTAAGATTTTTATACGTAGATCTTATAAGATTTTAGCGAGATCTTATAAGATAATTAAAGAGAAAGTACACGTTCTCTGACCTTAATAATTTTTTATCATGACTCATCATGACTCACAAAAATTGTGGTAGATCACACTCACAAGTTTACTATAAGTCACGTTAAAAATACTTAACCAGTTTATCAGCAATATCCCCTGTCTTCGAAATGTTTTTGTGCAAAACTTTGTCGAAAATATAGAATTTAACGGCTAACTGCTGGAAGATATATCCCAATGGCCCCTGAATCGTCTGTAGGTTTGTGCCATGTGTGTAGGTACGGAGAAAAGGCTATTTGAACTGACATGAGCGCAAATATCAAATTGCATTATTTACGCTATTTACTTGGCCTACGGTCAAACGCGGTCATATTTAAAGTAAATCAATCGTCTGTAGGTTTGTGCCATTTGGGAAACTTGCACGGTTAGATAGAGCGTTAAATTCTGTACAACATATGTGAATTAAAACAAATCGTATAGAATAGCAACGGAGAAAAATATATCAGTTGAACTGAGATGAGCGCAAGCATCAAATTGCATTATACGGCTATTTACTTGGACGGACGAACGCGGTCATATTTAAAGTAAATCAATCGTCTGTAGGTTTGTGCCATTTGGGAAACTTGTACGGTTAGATAGAGCGTTAAATTCTGTACAACATATGTGAATTAGAGAACATGGTATAGAATAACAACGGAGAAAAGGCTATTTGAACTGACATGAGCGCAAATATCAAATTGCGTACGGTCAAACGCGGTCATACTTAAAGTAAATCAATCGTCTGCAGGTTTGTGCCATTTGGGAAACTTGCACGGTTAGATAGAGCGTTGAATTCTGTACAACATATGTGAATTAAAACAAATCATATTAGAATAGCAACGGAGAAAAATATATTTGAATTGAGATGAGCGCAAATATCAAATTGCATTATTACACTATTTACTTGGCGTACGGTCGAACGCGGTCATACTTAAAGTAAATCAATCGTCTGTAGGTTTGTGCCATTTGGGAAACTTGTACGGTTAGATAGAGCGTTAAATTCTGTACAACATATGTGAATTAGAACAAATCGTATAGAATAACAACGGAGAAAAGGCTATTTGAACTGACATGAGCGCAAATATCAAATTGCGTTATTACCCTATTTACTTGGCGTACGGTCAAACGCGGTCATATTTAAAGTAAATCAATCGTCTGTAGGTTTGTGCCATTTGGGAAACTTGCACGGTTAGATAGAGCGTTAAATTCTGTACAACATATGTGAATTAAAACAAATCGTATTAGAATAGCAACGGAGAAAAATATATTTGAATTGAGATGAGCGCAAATATCAAATTGCATTATTACACTATTTACTTGGCGTACGGTCGAACGCGGTCATATTTAAAGTAAATCAATCGTCTGTAGGTTTGTGCCATTTTGGAAACTTGTACGATTATATAGAGCGTTAAATTCTGTACAACATATGTAAATTAGAACAAATCGTATAGAATAGCAACGGAGAAAAATCTATTTGAACTGAGATGAGCGCAAATATCAAATTGCATTATTATGCTATCACTCGGCGTACGGTCAGACGCAATCATTTTAAATATCCCTGAATCATACTACTCCAATCATACAGCATTGCAATTGACTTTCTTCGAAAATAATGTTGTTCTTCGTCTCGCTCCTTAGTTCATACAACATGGCGAGGAATATAAAGTCACACTACTGCACACATTACAGGTCAGCGGTTACACCAAAAAGTTAACACACACACAAACAAACACACAACACGATAGCAATATATCTGCGCGTTGCGCAGATACAAAAATAAAGAATAAAACATAATCCGAAAATCGTCATCTTGATGACGATTTTCGGATTATGTTTTATTCTTTATGTAGCTTGGGGTAGCTATGTTTCTCTCTGACGACGTTCTCTGTTTCGGCAGTATATCTAACCTTACTATATTTCGATATTTGAAATTGGACGGTTGATTTGTTCCTTAAGGTTCCCTATAGTTTCAATAAATGCGCGCTGTTTCATACGCTCGTTATGTAATGTTATTCATAAGTTTAAAACATTTGTTAGATAAATACTAAGTAGACCTTACTATAGCAGAACTATTGCAGATATAAAATATTTATTAAAAAGTTCAATTATTTGCTGTTACCATAGTAATAATGACGTTGGAATTTTGGTATATTTTCAAATATTGCATAATTGAAGCGGCATCTCTTCCGTTTGCTTCGGTGAATTTTCTTAAAAATTGCTGAGATGATAGATATTGTTGTAGAGAACATCCATGCAAAAAATTGAGGTAGGTTGTAGGGACACATTTTTCGCTATAAAAATATCGATTTGAAAATAGTTCTGTCTTAGGAAATTTTTTAAAAATTATATATATACTTTAGAACTTTTTATAAACTACTTATTTACAAAATTTTACCAAAATTCACCGAAGAAAACGTCTACAAGTCTAACATCCATGTCGACGCGGTCATAGAATTTCAAAACGACAAGATCGGTTTACGCGCATGCGTAGCGATACTATTTCTAGTCACCAGTCCCCTATTGAAATTACCGTAGGGAGCCACCTTAATAGATGTCAAAAAACTGATATAGACGTTTCAGCTTTGAAGTTTCTACTTTGGTTTTTTAAAGACTAGAGGCTTCAAAGTCGTTTAATTGTTTATATCAATTCTCTGAATCAAAATCAAGCAAAGACAAAAAAACTGAAAAGTAGGAATTGATTTCCAATTCTAGTTTTAATATAATTACCAATCTTCCATATGTTTTAACAATTAATAGTATTATAAAAGCAGTTATAATCGAATACTAATAAAAGTCATGTAGTACATGAGCTTGAAGAACTGTGGAAAACTTGAATGAATATCTTTTAAAATCCATATAAGCATTTGATTTGCTCTCTTTGAGTTTTGTTAGCCAATCAGAATAAATGCTTAAAGTGCCAATGCAGCGAAAATGACAAAGTAATATCTTTTGTAGAATTTCGTTTCCTTCCTTCATTCTTGAGATATTCAGGTTTGTTTGATATGTAAATGACCTACTTATGACATCACACTGCATAATGACTTTTTAGAAAAGTATCATTTTCTTTGAGAGTACTTATCGAAAGTAGTTAAAAATTTTCGCGTACATGCATGTAGCCATGAATGGTCACTAAACGTGTGTAGTTGTGTGTAAAATATTTGGACCATCCTAAAATTGGTGCTCTTTCAAAAAGTCATGCAGTGTGATGTCATAAGTAGGTCATTTGCATTTCAAACAAACCTGAATATCTCAAGAATGAAGGAAGGAAACGAAATTCTACGAAAGATGTTACGTTGTCATTTTAAGTGTTCTTTCAAATGCAATCATAAAAAACTGGAAAGTTGTGAAGTTTTTCCATGTATTCTATTATGCAGCAAATGTCACACTTTTTAAGTGTTTATATTTTGCACCATTTTATTATGAATACATTTAAAAAAGTTTAAGACTAATACAAGACTATATTTATCTAATAATATAAAAGAAAACTCAATGTTTTTAATCCTAATTGTATTAATGTAAATCCACAGTTGTTGTCAGTTCAAGTTATAATAAAATATTAAATTTCAGAGCTACAGTTACTTACATCAGATTAATTTATACTATACTATACAATACATCAGCATTACATCACATTTACTCACACTTATTAACTGTACCGAAAAAGATGGCGACTTGTAAATTTAACCATAATTTTTTTCGCGTAGTAAACATTGTTTCTTTTGGAATTATTGAAAAATACGGCTTGAGAAAAATAAATTTGATGAAAATGAGTTTTTGCCTACTTAATGCATGTTAACATAATAACCATTATAATAGAATCAAGAATTACCAAGTTTCTTATTTATTGTTGATCTTTCGACCTGTTGACTCAGACCTTCATCAGAGCAAATGCCAACATCGTGTTGGCTCACGTCATATAAACAAAACAACTAAACAACCAGAATGACGTCAGAACACAATGGCGTAGTTACGTGCTTATACATTTATTCTAAAATTAATTAAATTACATAATGGAATTAGGATTGTTGATCGAAGAGAGCTAACCAAGTGCTATTCAATGGCTGACTCTCCTGTGAAATCGCAGGATTTTTTAAAAACTTTAATAGATTTGAACTGATAAAGGTCTGAATCCACAGATCAAAAGCTAAGCAATCAATAATAGACTTGTGTCACCACAAATCGTTACGCTTCTGTTAAAATTTGTCACCATGTAAACATTCAAAGAATTAATAGTAAATATTGTTTATTTGTTTTTTTTTAGATGGATAAATAAAAACGATGTATTCTCCTTGCAAACCAGACTTTAGTGTGGAAGTTCTTTCATGTTTAATATTCACTTTTCTGAGAGAGCAGAAATAAAGCCAATGTACTTCTTGTAAACCAGACTTTAATATTGACAGTGCATCCATGTGGTAGCTTAACTTGTCTAATATTCAATTTTTTTGTCACAACATATAAATGGAATCAACGTATTCCTTGCAAGTCAAACTTTAGTCTTGACATCGTGGTCGTTATTTTATGTTTAAATCCAGTTTTTTGACAGAGAAAAAATAGAGGCGATGTATTCTTCTTGCTAACCAGACTTTAGTCTTGATATATAGCGTTGTCGTTCTTTCGTGTTTAATATTCAGTTTTCTGACGAACGGTAGGCTTAGAGTAAAACTGTAAATAATCCAATATCTGAAATAGAGTAAACTGATGGTTGACAGTCAGAGTTTAAAATGGTTCAAGGACAGCTTTCGTTAAAATAGAACTTCTCAAAGTGTTGTTGTTTGACGGTTAATGTTAGTGGAGTTCAGGTATATGAAGGACCATGGGTTAAACATTCTTGAGATAATCTGAAGACAGTCAAAGTTAAGATAGTTCCAGATAACGTTTGTTGAGATATTCATCCTTAGTATAATACAATGAATCAATGATGATAAACAACAGGTGCGAACCAGATAAAGAATGTCTGAAAATATATTCCTGGTTGAACATTTCAGTGCTTGGTAACATAGAGATCAAAGTTTAATGCTTGGAGTTGATACTCAGTTGTCAGTTTACCAAATGCCAGTTTCAAGGATTTCCAAATTCAAGGTTTTCCAAATTAAAGAGATACACTTTGTAAAGTTCAAGCCGCTTGATTTGATTAGTAAAATAGTTCAAGTTATAATTCAAAGAATTAGGTTCAAATTTTCAGTCATTATTCCAACCATTTACCATGTTAATAATATAGATAAGTAAAGCAACTGACAAGGCTGATAACCAAAGCATGCAGAGGAACCACTCAGATACCATTACACCAACTTGTGGAAGTGGAATCTTTAACTTCAATTTCAAACAGATCAACCTTTTGCTTCAACATCAAGAATAATTGTCATGGTTCAAGCTTTAAAATAAGGTATATTCTTTATGTACTTTATTTGTTGTCGTGGCCAAGGTTTTGAAACTCGTCGATATAACAATTTGGGTTTCCTTGAAGGCGTCAACAAAGCAACAGAAAGCACAGATTTAATTATTACCACAAGTATCTCAAATAAGCGTTGTCTTCCTGGACCAATGGTGTTAATTTGACTTTCTCTGTATTCAAATACCACACAGTTTGTTTTATCCTTGGTGAAGTAACCACTGGAAGATTCCAGAATCCCAAGAATAATTTCCAAACTTTAAGCAGTCCTGATTTGACGAGACAAACAGCTCTAATTATCTTTATCACTCAAATGGAAACATTGTATTGTACAATTGCTTAAAACATTAGACGCGGATATCTGATTTCATGAATTAATATTCAAAACATGAGCAGCAGTGTTTTCTTATCAGATTTAAAACACGAGGTGATAGCCGAGTATTTTAGATCTCATAAAACACATACTGCGAATGTTTTGTATAGCTTTAGAAACGACTCATTTTGTAAGTTCATTGGCGTAGTAATATTGAAAAACAGTGTTGTCTGAGACGAGCAAATCAAGGCTAAAGTTGGAGGATTTTTTTATCAGAAATAAAGCTACGGACTTAGTTAGATTTCTTTTGTGCTTTCTTCATGAATTATTAATGGTTTTTAAAGAGAATGCAACATCATACTTGAAACAAATTGTGGGCAAGGAAAATTTTTGAAATTTTATCAAGTTAACCCTTTACAGCCAAGACCATGTTGTATTGTTTAAAATCGTCTGATTTTAGCCAGAAATAAAATCCTAAAGTTCTCAACAAGCTGTAAAGGGTCAAGAATATAGTTTCTAAACCATTTACAATCATTGAGGATCTTTTTCTGTGTTAAATACAATTCAACTGGTGTTAACCAGAAAAGATAAATAAGATTGCAAAAGGTTAAGTATCCCATCACATAATTTTTAACAAAAAGCCAACCTCTGAATTTGATTTTGACAGTGACCAACATGCAGCTATTACTTGAGTTAACTTTGGCAAAGTTACATCACGAGAAATGTTTTTTACAACTTGCAAGCGTGGTTTAGGGTATTCTGTAGAGCGTGAAAACGTTGTATAATAATGATAAATATATCACCATTATAATTACTAAAAGCAGTGGCCTAGATAGTTCAGAATCAGTTAAAATTATTAGTGTTTACGCCACTAATAACCTTATTAATTTTACATGTGGATTATAAAACACATTTTTTTGAAAGTTGTTCGTCTACACAACGTTTTCAAACCATTAACTTTATAACGTTAGTCACCACTACCAACCGTCTTTCTCAAGACTACATTAACCTAGACGAACAACTTTCACAAACATGTACTATAATAATGCTATTAGGTTCAAACTATTTACCGTTATGTAATTGTGTACATCAGAATTGTATAATTGTGATAAAATATTCGATTAACAAATTAGTTTTACAAAGTAACTAAATAAGATATACCGTTGACACACACTTTCAAAACATTCTCACTTTACACTTATACTGGAGAAAACTCAAAACTAAACTATTTGACTTTGCTAAATTACAATTTTGTTTCTATATGTTAACACTTTCGTTGCCACAGTCAACTTTTATTATCTTACTGGAATTTTAGTTTACTACCTTTTCACTTTGCTCTATCTAAAGCACTGCACTTTACTTTTTTACACTCACCGAAAGAGTTAAGCCTTGCCAATTTTAATTATCAAAACTAAATATTACCAAGTATTTTATAACCTAGTACCATTTAAACAGCAGTGATCTATTTGTGTTACCCTCAGCTGTACATATATACAAGATATATCTAGATTACAACTATATCTCCTTTATTCATAGCTATAGGTAACTCAAGGGTAATGCAAGTCCTCTCATATAGACAAAAAAGCTAATTATAAATTCCAATTCTAATAGTATATATAACTAAATTATTTGTGGATCCTGTATAAGTGAAGGTCCAATCAGAGAGATGCTCATAGTGTTTAACTAACAATAACAAACATGATGTCAAAGACAAACTATTGTTATGCAACATATCTGCAAATGCTCAAAAATTCTATTATATATATTATGCAAAACGTGTATTAATATTATACAAAGAAAGAGCTTGTGTCTTGGTCTGCAAATACTTAGATAACTCGCCTGTAAATTTTGAAAACTACTTTAAGTTAAACGATCAGAGTACGAGTATACGTGGAATGCTTCTTGTTAGAGTCAACTGCCTAAGATATACCCCCTGAATATGCTAGAAACTTGTATTATTAAGCGCTAAAATCTATAACTTTCCTATTAAAAACGGTTAAATCCAAGATTACATCTTGTTTAGCTGCTCATTAAATCACCGTTTTTTGAAATGGCCTAATTATGGATGCCTAAACTAATATCTTTATATTTATAGGCAATTACACGTTTTCTGTCGTCTAATGCTGAATTCTTATCATAGCCTATTTGTTTTCTGTTGCATCACCTATCAAATTGTTATCACTTCGATCTTCTGTTTATAGTTTTGCCATGCAATTTTTTTCAGACCTAATTTTCGTTTAACTTTACCTTGTTCGTAGGTTCAATCAGTTCAATCACAAGGTCATTTGGCGAGATTTGGTTTTTGTTTCTTCAATATCGTGCTTGGAAAACTTAACGTCTTCGCCGTAGATAGTAAATGGTGCCCAAACCTGTAGATTTCGGAAAAAACCCTGTTGATGTTGTTGAAATATGTTCATTGTCCTCCTCAAAGCCTCACAAACCGACGTTTCGTTGCAAATTTCTTTATAGAAATTTTTCATGAACAATTTTGAACCCTCATCATGCATAGGCCAGAGTGTGGCAAGAACGGAGCGAGCACCGGCTGCAAGAAATGCGCGTGCTAGACCAACGACTCCTTCTGAAGAGACTTTTCCTCTTCCTGTATGACAACAACAGAGGACAACTAACCGGGCATTTATGGGAATTTCAGTAATATCTTCTTCTCTTACAAGATACGATTCTTCTTTGGGTAAGCCTGGGCTAGTTGAATTAGGATTAGGAGCAAGAAAAATTTCACCATGTTCTCCCTCCCCATGTGCGGCAATGTGAATTATGCCAGCGCTTTGAATTAATTGTAAAACTCGTTGCTTTACGGCCTTGTCTTCTACTAAGGGTTTAGCGTCAAAAAGCGGTGCAAGACATTGCACTTCAGCTGTGGCGAATGGGAGAGGTTCCGGTTCAATTTCTAGGCCACGAAAACTAACTTTGCCGATAGTTGGATTACCAACAAACAATGCAAAACGTAGACTAGCTTCATCTGATTGCTTCATGCTGGCATAAAGAGTGTGCAGAGATGGTGTTATTTGAATACTGTAATTTTGTGAGATCGAGGAACCGTTTACATCTTTCAAAGCACAAAATGGCACAAAAAACAAAAATTTGTCAGGAACGATAATCAATTTGTTTCCTTTAATAAACTGCTTAACAGGATTGACGAGTTTCTGAAACAATTCCTGTAAAAGAAGACTATGTTGTTCAATAGGAGGAGGTCTAGCCGGAGACCTCAGTTGGGCAACGTAAACAGCCAGATCATAACGTTGCACTACTTGCAGTACATTCTTGATTTTCGAGTAAGAATCTTGGGGTGTGTTGGGAAGCAATATGCTTTCGCAAGACTGGGCCTTTTTGGAAAGTTTATTTACGGAGTTCTCTAATTTACAATCTTCTGATCCTTTATTAGAATCAATAAAATTCTCATTCACTAACATCTGGCTCCATGGTATTTCCGCAATGTTGTGACGATCAGAGGTCGAATTTGAACTTAGTTTAACCAAGGAGGAATCACATTTAAATTAACGGAATAAGTATGAAGCAACATTTTCAAAATGTCGAAAATAGAATTCTCAGGTAAAGTCAGGTCATTATTTCCTTCCAAAAGTATGTGTTTAATATCATCCACGCCATTTAAAACCCAAATATGGAGCAACTTAGCGTGATCAAAAGAGTAAAATAAAACAGTAGAATTATTTTTCTCGAGCAGGATACCCTTCTCAATATTGTCTATTTCCAATTTCTCTTCATTTTTGTCAATATTCTTCCAGGTTTCACGTGTATAATTGACCATGTCATCAATCTCTGATTTCTTTCGCTTCTCGATAAAAGCATGCAGTGCCTTGGCCTTTCCAAGATCAATAACTAACAACGCGGCTTCAAAGCGTTTTAACAAAAGAAAACAATACATTAGAGTCATATATCGTTGAAAGTATTCACTAGTAAATGATATCTTATTCTTGTCAACATCCAAGTCGAATAAAATCTTATCACCACATATAACAGATCTCTTAAGAAATGACACAGCGTGTTTTAAGTTGCTCACATCTTCCGTTTCGCGAGCTACAGACAAATACAGTGACAAGTAAGAGCCCCCTATGTTTCCTAAAGAAGTGCATTCCAAACTTCGAACACCAATTTCTAAACTAATTTGAAATGCTTCTCCAAACCATTTAAGAGATTCTTCATACTGCCCCAACCATAGATAGGCCATCCCTATATTTGCATTCTTACTTGCTATTCCTGACCGATCTCCTATTTCAGTGCTGATTTCTAGACCTTTATTAAGATAGTGAATAGCTTTTTCATACTGCCAAAACTAAGATAGGCAGTCCCTAAATTTCCATTTTCACTTGCTATTCCTGACCGATCTCCTATTTCAGTGCTGATTTCTAGACCTTTAATATAGTACTGAATAGCTTTTTCATACTGCCCCAAACAACGATAGGCAGTCCCTAAATTTCCATTCCCATTTGCTATTCCTGACCGATCTCCTATATCAGTGCTGATTTCTAGACCTTTATTGTAATAGTGAATAGCTTTTTCATACTGCCCCAAACAACGATAGGCAGTCCCTAAATTTCCATTGTTATTTGCTACTCCTGACCTATCTCCTATTTCAGTGCCCATTTCTAGACTTTCACTGTAATAGGAAATCGCTTTTTTCATACTGCCCCAAACAATGATAGACAGTCCCTAAATTTCCATTGTTACTTGCTATTCCTGACCGAGCCCCTATTTCAGTGCTCATTTCTAGACCTTTACCGTAATAGTAAATGGTTTTTTCATACTGCCCCAAACTAAGATAGACAGACCCCAAATTTGCATTAGCATTTGCTATTCCTGACCGATCCCCTATTTCAGTGCTCATTTCTAGACTTTCACTGTAATAGGAAATGGCTTTTTCATACTGCCCCAAACAACGATAGGCAGTCCCTAAATTTCCATTATTATTTGCTATTTCTGACCGATCCCCTATTTCAGTGCTCATTTCTAGACCTTCACTGTAATAGGAAATGGATTTTTCATACTGCCCCAAACAACGATAGGCAGTCCCTAAATTTCCATTGTCACTTGCCATTCCTGACCGATCTCCTATTTCAGTGCTGATTTCTAGACTTTTATTATAATACTGAATAGCTTTTTCATACTGCGCCAAACTAAGATAAGCAGTCCCTAAATTTCCATTGCTATTTGCTATTCCTGACCGATCCCCTATTTCAGTGCTCATTTCTAGACCTTTACTGTAATAGGAAATCGCTTTTTCATACTGCCCCAAACAACGATAGGCAGTCCCTAAATTTCCATTGCTATTTGCTATTCCTGACCGATCCCCTATTTCAGTGCTCATTTCTAGACCTTCACTGTAATAGGAAATGGCTTTTTCATACTGCCCCAAACAACGATAGGCAGTCCCTAAATTTCCATTATTACTTGCTATTCCTGACCGATCCCCTATTTCAGTGCTCATTTCTAGACCTTCACTGGAATAGGAAATGGCTTTTTCATACTGCCCCAAACAACGATAGGCAGTCCCTAAATTTCCATTGTTACTTGCTATTCCTGACCGATTCCCTATTTCAGTGCTGATTTCTAGACCTTTATTATAATACTGAATAGCTTTTTCATACTGCGCCAAACTAAGATAAGCATTCCCTAAATTTCCATTCTTACCTGCTATTCCTGACCGATCTCCTATTTCAGTGCTGATTTCTAGACCTTTATTGTAATAGTGAATAGCTTTTTCATACTGCCCCAAACAACGATAGGCAGTCCCTAAATTTCCATTCTCATTTGCTATTCCTGACCGATCTCCTATATCAGTGCTGATTTCTAGACCTTTATTATAATAGTGAATAGCTTTTTCATACTGCCCCAAACAACCATAGGCAGCCCCTAAATTTCCATTGTTACTTGCTATTCCTGACCGATCTCCTATTTCAGTGCTGATTTCTAGACCTTTATTGTAATAGTGAATAGCTTTTTCATACTGCCCCAAACAACGATAGGCAGTCCCTAAATTTCCATTGTTATTTGCTACTCCTGACCGATCTCCAATTTCAATGCTGATTTCTAGACCTTTACTGTAATAGTAAATGGCTTTTTCATACTGCCCCATCCTCAAATAGACACTCCCCAAATTTCCATTGTTACTTGCTATTCCTTCTGACCGATCCCCTATTTCAGTGCTCATTTCTAGACCTTCATTGTAATAGGAAATGGCTTTTTCATACTGCCCCATACTCAAATAGACATTCCCTAAATTTCCATTGTTATTTGCTATTCTTGACCGATTTCCTATTTTAGTACTGATTGCCAAACCTTTATTATAATAGTGAATGGCTTCTTTATATTCTGCCAAACCTAGATGCGCATTTCCTAATATTTCGCAACATTTTGCTTTGCCTGATTTGTCTTTAAGTTCATCTGCAATCTTTTCAGCTCTTATGGTATATTCTATTGTTTTACTATAATGTGAAGTATTAAGATATATTTCTGCAATTCTAAGAAGAATAGTCATTCGCAAACTCTTTTCCTCAACTAAATTACTTAATAATTTTTCAAGCTCAATATAGTACTTCAACATTTCCCTACATTCCCCATTTCCATCACATTTTGTAATAACAGACAATAACATTAATTGTTTGAACATTAAGTTACCTTGAAGAAGTTCAACAGATCTATCTACTATATATATTCAAAGTCATTCTTCCTTCCTTTGTCTTGTAGAATTTTTGCCGTCTCAGCAACAAACTCAATTACCATTTTAATGTTTCTGTTTCTTGCTTGAAAAATCTGTTTTCAGTTTAAAAATCTTAAGATTACTTTATATATCAACAAAGTTAAACGAAACGTCGGTTTGTAACTTGTTAACGTTTAACAATTTAAAGTGCATATACGAGAATTTTCATTATTTTTCTAAAAATCGGCCGTATCAAGACGATTCTAACGATATATAACACACCTTAAACGGTAAAAACTTCTCGAGATATCTTGCATCAAACATGAGTTTTTCAAAACATGGTCAGGAGAAAAGAGTCTGAGTCCGAATAACGCTGATGACGTCAAATCGGGACAAGCTGTAATCGACGACTACAGTTGTTTAGATGTTTTAAGATCCAGATGTAGACCTTGTCACAAAACACAGGGAGTAATCGATAATTTTCAGTGAAGAGGTAAACAAATGTAGTCGTCCGACAGCTTATTCTGATTTGACTCATCATAAATACTCAGAACTCGGAAGACTCTCTTTCTGCGGGCCATTGTTTTGGAAAAACCATTTTTTGGCTATGTTTGATGCAATTTATCTCGGGAAGTTTTTATGCGTTTAGTACATGTTATATATCATTAGGAATGCGCCTCTCGTTGATGGGCGATTTTTTTGGGGGGGGGGGGGGGGGGGGGGGGGGGGAGAAAAAGAAGAATTCTATGCACTTTAAACGTTTGTGACAGGCGGCGTTTGTACTGAACAGAGCTTTCGTCGAGATAGTGTAGTGGGTGGGGTGTAGAGTTAAATTGACCCGAGGTGAGAAAAAAAATGTTTTCTTTTAAAGTACACACGTAAAAACACCGGGATTGTTCCATACTGCAAGTAAGTTGTTACAAAGCTGTTCCAAGCCATTACCGGGATGCATTCACACTGGTTGTTCCCAGTTTGTAACAGGTTGCTGATAACTTGTAACAAAGTTGATGGGTTCAAATGACTTTTAACAAGTTGTTGCAACAATTTTTTATCCTGCTCTGGACTTAACAAGTTGCTACAAGGTTGACAACGAGCTTGCATTGGCTTGATAAAATTACAACTTGTTAACAATTGTTAACTGCTACAAGCTTGTTGCAAAAACATCCTGTCAACGAGCTGTAGGATTTTTATATGCGTGTAGGTTTGCTCAAAGAAAACAAACAAACAAACAAACAAACAAACAAACAAACAAACAAACAAACAAACAAACAAACAAACAAACAAACAAACAAACAAACAAACAAACAAACAAACAAACAAACAAACAACCAACCAACCAACCAACCAACCAACCAACCAGACAGACAAACAAACAAACAAACAAACAAACAAACAAACAAACAAACAAACAAACAAACAAACAAACAAACAAACAAACAAACAAACAAACAAACAAACAAACAAACAAACAAACAAACAAACAAACAAACAAACAAACAAACAAACAAACAAACAAACAAACAAACAAACAAACAAACAAACAAACAAACAAACAAACAAACAAACAAACAAACAAACAAACAAACAAACAAACAAACAAACAAACAAACAAACAAACAAACAAACAAACAAACAAACAAACAAACAAACAAACAAACAAACAAACAAACAAACAAACAAACAAACAAACAAACAAACAAACAAACAAACAAACAAACAAACAAACAAACAAACAAACAAACAAACAAACAAACAAACAAACAAACAAACAAACAAACAAACAAACAAACAAACAAACAAACAAACAAACGAATGAAGGAAGGAATAAAGGAAGGAAAGAAGGAAAGAAGGAGGGAAGAAATGAATGAATGAATGAATGAATGAATGAATGAATGAATGAATGAATGAATGAATGAATGAATGAATGAATGAATGAATGAATGAACAAATAACTAAATAACTGAATAACTAAACAACTGTATAATTGAATAGCTGAATAAATGAATAAACGAACAAATGAACGAACGAACGAACGAACGAACGAACGAACGAACGAACGAACGAACGAACGAACACGAACGAACGAACGAACGAACGAACGAACGAACGAACGAACGAACGAACGAACGAACGAACGAACGAACGAACGAACGAACGAACGAACGAACGAACGAACGAATAAACGAAGGAATAAATGATGGAATGAATAAATAAATAAATAAATAAATAAATAAATAAATAAATAAATAAATAAATAAATAAATAAATGAATAAAATAAATTTATGCAAATAGTCCCAGTTTGGTCTTTTTCAAATAGTTCTAAAAATAGTACTGATATTTAAATTACTTACTTCACGGCGCATTTTCCTTGCATCAAAACATTCTTGAGCTGATTGCATTTTGTGAATACAGGCAAGACCGTTTTTAGCTGCAAAAGAAACCGAAATACATGAACAAAATCAGGC
>CAXIUP010000096.1:0-74114 GCA_964035015.1 Corallium rubrum
TCTTGAACGACCCATTGAACAATCTTAGAAGTTTTACAATAATTTTATAAAATTATAATCGTTACCGTTCACATTTGAACTTGTTGTGCTTGTTGCATGGTGATTTGGTGACTCAGCAACCTTAAAAACTTGGTGATTGAACTTGGTGATTCAACAACCTTAAAAACATGAAAACTAAATTGTTATTTTGTTGAAAACAATGTACATGCAATGGTGCCAACATCAACAACTATAATATAATAATAATTCAGGCCTTGTGATGAGAGGCGATCGATTGATCAAGAACGCCTCCACACTCCCCTTAGCAAATGTTCTAGCACTATGAATTGAGCACCTAAAATAAGGCAGCCTGCAAAGCAGGCGCTCGTGGGCTCGCGGAGATTGTGGGCTTGCGGAGATTGTGGGCTCGTGGGAGTGGGCTCGTGCGGGCAGGGGAGAGGAGAGAAAGATCACCTGCTACTGTAACTGTCTTTTTTTGATGATTACCCCCCATTTAGATGATTACATATTAACGAAATAAGAACCAATCAGAATATTGTTCGTTAATTAGAGAGTTGTAACTTGATGCGATATTTTGCAGAAACTACAGGCCTAGACGCTCTCAGCTTTGGTATTTTTATGACTTTTATAGTTTATTTCAGGGCTGTGTTATTTTGAACTCCGATGCCGATGGGCTTTCATGTTGACGAGTTTTGAATGATTCCAAGGGGGAAAGAGGTGAGTACGAAGTGGCATGGCATATCGTTTGCACGCGGCATCTTGTAAGTGGTGGAACAAGATGGCTAGTAATTCTAGAACTACTCATCAGTAAAATGTATTGTGTACGTATGTTATTACATGTTGAATAAGCTTTCATTTGATGTATAGTTCAAGTTTCTCCGTTAAGTAAAACTCATTAAAATGTCCAAAATGCGCGAAGCGCTAATATTACAAATAAACATGAAGTTGACATCCCACAAGCGATTCAGGGTTAAATAAAAGCTATAAATTCAAATGCAGAGATTCAAATGTGAAGTTCCTGGCACTTTTCTGCTTTGGCTAGTGGGCCGCAATAGTTCAAAAAAGCTTAAGATGCATTCAAGTCGACAATATTACTGATTTAATATTTATTAATTATAAACACATTCACACATAAATCAAATGACCAACGTTTCCCCACTTTAAAAATATTTTCCGCTTAGTTAAAAACTAGAAATTTCTACCCTAAATAGCATTTTTCAATAGCTTCTATTTAATATATATCTCATTTGTTATTATATCATTTAAAAAAATCTAAAATTCTGTATTAACGCTTGTGAGAAGTCAGTTTCATGTTTATAATATGTAATATTACTTCTAACAGCGGTTCGCACATTTTGAACATTTTAATGAGTTTTACTTAATGGAGAAACTTGAACTATACATCAAAAGAAAGCTTATTCAACATGTGTAACATACACACAACACAATACATTTTAGTGATGAGGAGTTCTGAAATTACTAGCCATCTTGTTCCACAACAGACATGATGCCATGTGCAACATGCTATGCCACTTGATATTCACCTCTTTCCCCCTCGGAATCATTCAAAACTCGTCAACACGAAAGCCCATTGGCATCGGAGTTCAAAATATCACAGTCCTGCATTAAATAAACTGTAAAAGCCATAAAAATACCAAAGTCGAGAGCATCTAGGCCTGGAGTAGTCTGTAAAATATCGCATCAAGTTACTAATTAAAAGGGTTAGCCAATGGGAATTTTGCGTACGCTCTGTACGCATAATTCAAAAAGTTACTGCTTCAGTAGCAGGCTCTCTTCTAACTCCACCCACCTGCACCTCCCAGAGAGCCTGCTTCGCAGGCTAAAAATAAGGTTGCAAAATACTGTGGGTTTTTTTGTCCTTTATTTTTTGAGCGAGATACATGTACTGTATAATCACTTGTACTTTGAAAACAATAGAGTAACCTCTTTTACAGATTTTTGTTTTTTTGCTTCGTTTTTGAGATTGCATTTTGTATGGTATGCAAACTACACACTTCCTACATCATACATACATAATGACTTAGCATAGAAAGTTATATATCTTTAGTATTGCCAAACAAAATCACTTGAAAATTTACATGTGACATGGGGTTGTAGGCAAAGTTCATATATGTCATTCTTCTGTGAGTTCTTTTAATTGGGAGAAAAATATATAACATTCTGGGATAAGACGATAATTTGTTCTGCATGTGTGATGTAGGAAGTTGGTAGTTTGCATATATCATACAAAATGCAAATGACAATAGCTCAAAAACAAAGCAAAAAACAAAAATCTGCAAAATAAGTTACACTATTTTAAAAAGTACTTTCAAAAAAGACAATACTAATTTTCAAGCGATACTGTATGTCCTTTAAATTATGGCATTAAGAAAATTATCCCTGATATATGAACATGTCACATATCTTGTGCTTACCTGTTTAGATTGTTCCATTGTCTCAAAGGCACTTTTTGCAAGCTCATCATCACTCCCAGAGTCAACATTCCAATAATCAACCTGCAACAACAAAGAGTACAGAATTTACGAAAAAAAACCATTCATTTAAATACTACATTGTTTAAATTTGTGACACAAAACATCAACATTGGAAGAACATGTATATGAAGCAGTGAACAATGCTTGTGGAATGCGATTGTAATCAAAATTATGTAGCTACTGTTGTCAGGTTCCACCCTAGCCCATTGCCCAATGAACTACAGATGTACTGTACTATGGTGCAACATTGCTGCTGAAGTAGGATGGAATACTACTTTGGAGTGGTCTTTATACTGTGCAACATCCCATTTGAGCTACCGTATAACTGTACCTCCGAATATAAGCCCTGGACTTATATTTTGTTAGTAAGCAATTTTTGGTGGGCTTATACCTTATACATGGGGGCTTATATATGGGGGGGGGGGGCTTATATTCAGATGAGAGATTTTGTGTTAATGGTAACATTTATTCTAAGATATATAACATAACAATCATAAGATAACTGATTATTATTATGTTATCTTAGAATGTTATCACTAACACAAAATCTCATCCGAATATAAGCCCCCCCCCCCCCTAAACATAAGGTATGATAACACAACAATCATAAGAAAACAAACATACTGTATTAAGCGTTTTTCAAATTTTTTTCTTGTCCAAATACAAGCCCATGGTTTATATATGGGGGGCTTATATTCGGAGGTATACGGTAACCAGACTGGAAACTTTGTAGTGCGCACGGAAGATCTTCCGTGCGCACTTGAAAATTCACGTGCGCAATTTTGTCTGAGGAGCGCCGCGCGCGCACGCAAAAGCACAGCAAGCGCGTGCTTGGCGCGCGCACGTATGCGTAAAACGTCACGCGCGCAACAAACCAACAAAAAAAGTCGAGCAAGTTCTTTGTCTATACCAATAACCAATATATCTTTATATTATTTGGAGAAAAATACTTGCATGGGAATCCCTCAATCCCTTGCAAAAAAATCCTGCACCGGGAAATACCCCCCTTTTTGAGCCTCATTCATGTTTTGACAGGTATTGATAAGGACCACGGATAAGACCTGGCTTCCAGTTTCATTCTTTCGTCTATTGTAATGAGTGTGGGAACTGTCAAGCCAAGGCCCCAAGAAAATCGGTTAAAACCCGCGCCTTTGAAACAAAAACATACCCGTTAAAACGCTCAAGTTTGCTTGCAAATGGTCTCCTTCGTTAAATGGTTACTTGTCTTGAATATTATATATCTAGTATTGACAATTATGAGTTTATTTAATTATTTCTTGCAGTTTTGTTGTATGATGATCGAAGCAACGTTCTTGAAAAGCAGAATTTAGAAAGTTATATCTATTAAAGCGTACATAATAAGCACAGCCATTTGCTTTTACTGAGCAAAACTTGCAATGCTTCGGTAATGCCAAAATGGGCGTTGCATGTCATTGCACGTTGTGTTACACTATTACACAGTACACACGACACGCCGATTTATCTTGTGACACAAATCGGCGTGCATGTAATCGGGACTTAAAAGCTTAATGTTTGGATCTCACTTCACAGTGACCTTTGTACAATGGGAACATTAAATCTGATTGGTTAAAACGAGAGAAAGGCTTCATTCAATCGTTAAGTTTTGGTTAAATGTTTGTGCTTAGATGCAACAACTGTATCTTATGAGTACAATTTTAGTGTGTGTTTGCGTATCTTCTTATGCAGAGGCAGCAGAGCCCGCAGTCCTGCAATAAGTGATATGTGGTAATTACCCCGGCCCCTCCCCCGACTTTACCTGCAGAAGACCAAGCGTTGCGTGCGCAACACCAAGTGTTAGGTGCGCATAATTTTGCGACAAAAAGTTCTTCCGTGCGCATGTAACAAAGTTTCCAGTCTGGTACGGTACATTTACAACAGTTACAAGGCCAAGGGGGTTAAGCTAAGTGAAGACAAATAGCATTTGAAACAAAAACTTACTGATCGGTAAAGAAGAATTATTTATCACAATACTCAATGAAAAAATTGCACATTTACCTGTTCAGTGTGTTCACGTGTAGTGATGGTGCAAGTGGACGTACTATTTGTATTTGTTGAAGACTTCTTTGAACGTTGACAGTCGGACTCATCAGAAATGGCACCGCCATCACTTATATAACACATGTAGTCCACGATGCTACATACATAGAAAACTATGCGTGAGTAGGGTTTGCCAAGTTCTTCTTTGTATCCTCGTAATGAAAAATCAATGTTTTTCCATGCAAAATAACGATGAAGTTCGGTCTTGTCTGGATAAAGTAGCTTGTATCCGACCGGATCGCTGCTTTTCACCAGTCCACTATTGAAACGGTTTTGTTTGGAAACTGCTTTTGTCTTTAAAACGTCTGCGGTAGCACTTGGGTGAATCTTCAACGGTAGGTTGCACCCTCGTTTCGTACTCAAAGAACCGTCTTCTTTCCAGAACATAACGCCAATCTGGATGGTAACTTCTAAATCGTCAACCTTCGACTGCTTTGCTGCCTTGCTGTTGCTAGACTTCGGCTTGAACTTTGAGCATCTATCGTCTCCCTTTCGCTTTCGAAAATCCTCGAAAGACAAAGTTGGACGCGAAGCCGTGTTCGGTTTATTGCAACCAGACTGAACGTTCAACTCTTGGCCACAAGAGTAGCAAAACTTGGCGGCCCTGGAAAGCACTTCTGCGCTGCACTGGCTACAAAACATGTTAAACTACACGCGTAAAAACGCACAGCTTGTTTTTGCCTGTTGACAGGCTTGAACATGATTGATGTCGACAGGCTTGAACATGGTTGAGCTGGCCAGCTTGAACATAGTTGTTGACAGGCTTGTTCATGCATGTTGGAACAATCTGTTCATGGCTTGTCAAAGGAACAGACCTGAACAAGGTTGTTGAAACAGCAAGTTTCATGCATGATAACAGCGTTGTTTTAGCGTGATGAAGTAACACGCTAGAACATGGTTGTTCTGACATGGTTGTTCGGGCATGATATCAATGCTGTTTTTGTCTGTTTAAATCGAGAAATTTTCGCGTTTTTACGCGTTTTTCCCGTGTATTCCACGCGTGGATAAACAAAATGCCGGTACAAAAATTCCCCGGGTGTATCCCGTTTGCTCACTTTGCTGCCGAAAAAACTGAGAAAAAACTTGCACAGAAGTAACTACGACTAAAAAAACTACGCGACAGAAACATCAGGTAACTGTTTTTATTATTTTTCACACCTATCAACTAAGATTTACAAAAATAAAGAGCATTTCACTACTATAAGTCTTCTTATTTTTCGACGAATGCGTACAGCGTACAATCCTACAATGTTTGTACACTTCGTTTTTCTAATTTAGCCACATATAATACTGCAAAAAGAAAAGAAAAATGGTCATGCATATAATCTTTACTTACAAATCCAGGCTTGCGAAGATGCAAAGTATAAATTATGTAGCCAAAACTAGGAAAGAAGAAAAATATCTTATTAGTTTTCGAATACTTTTTGTCAATATTTACCACACTATATAATGTATAAATATTAAATACAACATTGCTGAGTTAATCTTGCAATTCACATTTGGCAGCCCATATTTCTTAAATTCCTTCTGCATGGCCACACTATATAAATTAGAGAAGACAAATATGTATTTTGAGAATTAAACTAGATACAATACAACCTATCAACACAGTATAAGTACCCTTAACATTTGGCATTTACTGTAATACTGTATAATTATAATGTATAATTTTTTGTCTAGCCTAGCTGGATACACCATAAAATAAAGAAAAAAAGAAAGAAAGGCATATTACTATTAGTTTCTAAATCTCAAAAATGCTAGCAAATGTACACCTGTATTTTCGCCTTGCCTGGAGAAAGAGAAATAAAAAATACATGAATTTCTAAATCTTAAAAATGCTAACCTAATACACACCTGTTAGGTTTTATCTCTCCTTACAGTACCAGGTCAAGCTACACAGAGAAGAAAAGAAGGACCTTAATTTCTAAACCTTAAAAATGCTGAGCAATAAATACACACCTGTTAGATGTCATCATAAAATCATAATTATTTCCCATTGCCAGGCCTGATGCAGTGATGCTACATAATGAAAAAACAACAATATAATAAAAATAAAACAATATAATAAAAATAACTTTTCAGCTGTCTTATTTATTCAATCCAGGCCCTGGTTTCTTGCCCACAATTCACATAGTAGATCTTTACTCTTCTTTATTGTTCATGTTGCCATATCACCACTGCATTGGTATACTATGAAAAAACCCCAAAAAACAGGTAAAACATTTTGTAAACTTTTCCTCCTCTGATTAACTGAAAGTTTACCTTCAGTTTCCTCTAATAAAACCACTGTACTAAAGTTTGATCTTGAATATATTTACAAAAAATTTAGAAGACACAGTCATTTTAAACATGGATGCATGTGGCATACATTGTCCTGTTATTAAATGATATAAAATAACAAGAAATGTGAAGTAGAATATTTCATACTATTTTAAATATATTTTAAATTTGGCTCACCTCTATACCAGTTTTTGTATATATAAAATTATGGTAGTTTATTGGTATGGAAAAGTTATACCTGTTGAGTGTGCAATGTTCTGGCTAGGTATTGCATGTAGTTATGGCTAGTATACAGTTAGACAAATAATAATATAAATAATCATATACAATGTAAGAAAAACAACTTAAAATAAATTATTTTAATATTAGAGTTTTACGAATATTGTTTAGTACCATAATTGTAAAAATATAATGAAATGTTAGTCTTGATACTTGCAGAATGGGTCATTCCAGAAAACATCCACACCTCCCCCACGGAGGCAATGTGAAGTTGACCCCCTCCCCCTTCGGACATCCTAGTACATTTTACTATTATCAGAAGTAGATTTACCCCCTCCCTCCCCGGATGGTACAAATTTCCTCTGTGGGGGAGGTATGGATCTTTTCTGGAATGACCCAATAAATATTTTTATAGTGTTATTATGCACCTGTCAATGTTAGCCCCGAGGGATGGGGGTTGGGCAAAGGGTGGGGATTTGACAATTTATCATTAAAAATTGTCGTATTCCACTCCCTATCCCTCATGTTTCTCCTCTGCTACAACCAAAAATCCCCACCTCTGAAGAGACATTCACTGTCAGTCTGGACTCTGGGGATGGACATATTGATCAATTCCCTACCCCTGGCCTAACCCCCCCCCCCCCCTTGGGACTAACATTGATAGGTGCATTACATTTTCTGGATTGTGGCTTAATATGCATTTAAAAATAAAAAATACATGTATAATAAAATATCGGCAAATGTTTCTTTGACATTTAATACTACCCCCTCCCCCATCTCATGCACCCCTCAAGTGTAACAAATATCAAAGCCCAGACAATTAGAGAAATGGTAAAAATGAAAATATTTATTGAACTGCAACATCTTCGCAGAGTGATTAAATTATTACAATTACAAAGACTTTATGTACATAAGGTTTTCTTCAATGTTATAGGCTTTTTCAAAGTAATTGTCTGCGCTTTGATATTTCTAAACCTGTTAACAGTGCTGTTCATGGGTTGTTGGGCCAACAACCCTGTTATAGCCTGTGAGATTTTTACGTGTGTACGAAACACCCACGTTCGCGAATTATTACCGCCATCTTTATTGGTATACTCTGCTAGTGCCAGTCCTTCCCAACCCATGCGCGCGCAGAAGTTCTTATTTTTTGTTTGCAGCAACTTTTATTTGTTTGCAGCAACTTTTATTAACTTGCAGCAACTTTTATTTGTTTGCAGCAACTTTAATTCGTTTGCAGCAACTTTTATTAACTTGCAGCAACTTTTATTTGTTTTGCAGCAACTTTTATTAACTTGCAGCAACTTTTATTTGTTTGCAGCAACTTTAATTCGTTTGCAGCAACTTTTACTTGTTTGCAGCTGTCTAATGTTTTTATTAATTTGCAGCAACTTTTATTTGTTTGCAGCAACTTTTATTAATTTGCAGCAACTTTTATTAATTTGCAGCAACTTTTATTAATTTGCAGCAACTTTTATTAATTTGCAGCAACTTTAATTCGTTTGCAGCAACTTTAATTCGTTTGCAGCAACTTTTATTTGTTTGCAGCTGTCCCCTGTGGGCCACCGTAATTTCCTGCATTTTGAGGGGGATTTGAAAGAGTTTTGAAGGATATAAATTACCAAACAAAATACCCAAATATATGAATACACCATATGTCGTCATTGTCGTGGACTCATGGGGATATGTTTTATACGTTTACGTTCCAAAATTACTATGTATATTCAGATTTCAGATTGAGATTGTATACAATACGTCCATATAATCGTGATTCTTACTGTTTAAAAATTGGGTGTCAAATTTACAAGATATTAGCGTATCATGATGTCCAATCTTATTGCAAAGGAGAGGCCATAGCTACGGCCTGTATCAATAAGCATTGTTATACAATTACAATATAATTTATGCACGTTTTACACACGAGTAACTGTTGTGACTTGTATAAACAGCTGCTAGTGTATCGCTGTATTATCCTGTATTGGTTGGTGCAGGGAAGGGGGGTGACTAGTCACCCAGTCACACCCCCCCCCCCCCCCCCGCCCCCTGTATCCGCCCCTGTTTTGTCCAGACCCGTTGGTCACCTGCCCAGATAATTCGCCCTTTACAGAGCCCGAGAATGTCTTTATCGCGATTCTCGACCGATTTTTTATATTTCTGTGGAATTTGATCCGAAAGTGCCTTGTCCAGTTTCGGCGTTGTAAACACGTCTATCTCTGGAAGTGACGTGTCTTCCGGTAATTTCAGGCTAGGGAAAGGCACTCCAATGGTTTGTCCGTGACCTACAAATTTTCTCCCAGGACTTGTCCATAACTTATAAGCGCGCCAGGAGTCCCAAGGTTAGTCCCCTTGACACAGTTACCGCCTGTAACTTGAACTATCTCACGAGTTAAGACCATTTCACAAATCAGGATAATCATGTAAAGAAATACAATAGATATAAGTAATTAAGGTCAGTAGCAGTAGGGTTTAGAAGAGAGTATGTTACAGGTCGGGATGAAGAACGGAAGAACATTTTCAACATTGATTTCAAAAGAACAATTATCGACGTCGTAAGCATTAACTAATAGCATTAATGTAGTGATTAGAAAGTTGAGTCTTAAACTGATTAACTGAGGTAGAATCTGATACTCCAAATCTATTGTTCAAGTATTAACTAGGTTAAAAAGTTTAGTACAGCACTTAGAAACTGGCTAGTACATCTAGTTCTGAACTGTTTCTAGTGATTCTGCCCGAATTTTTGAGTTGCACAAAATTATTAATAGGAATATTATAGTGACCTGTATAACGTTTGAAATAGATGAGATCTTTCAAGTCATGTCAGTATGATAATGGTATAGTAGTAGATTTAACTGTTTCAGATGATCATTCAGATTGTATAAATCATCCTGCCAGTTCAAAAACTTAAAATATATTTAGTTCCCCTGCGTTGTAGTCTTTCAACTTTACTGATTTTAGTTATTGTCTAAGGTGCTCAAACTTCGCATGTGTGGGCCAGGTAAAGACGCACTAGCAAAAATGGAATAGGTAAAATATACCCGCACCCTACAAAATGAGATAAAGCTATAGTTGTCTGCCTTGGAAGTTCTCTTTTTTGATGGCGGCAACGATGTTGTTGACGAAGAAATGTTACAAACATTGGCAGTGATGAACATTTTACAGTTTGATGTCGCTGTTCAACTCCTTGGAAAACCCCCAATCAATAAACCCTGGAGTCTGAGGCTGTTGGCGCGCGCAAAGCATTAGCTGAATTATTTTTTTCATAAACCGTTGACAAAAAACGATATCCCATGAGGGGAGTATATAGTTTTAGCTTTCGAGGCTGTCGGGGGAGGGTGGCGTGTTCATTTCGGTCTCAGCATCTCCAAAGAGAGGAGACAAGGATCCGTTTAGCATTTCCTGCGGGGGGCGGGGGGTATATGGATCTCTTCTGGACCAATGTTTTGAAAAATTAATAACAGTATTTCTATAATATTTATAAGTTGGTTTTTTTTTTGTTGCATTGTGTGGTTAATTAGGTGCGAAATGTATTATATGTTTACTATTAATAACATCTAATTAACAATTCGACAACGAGACCGAGTTTCGCCTCCTTGACTACCTATCTGCTCGTAGAAAACGAGGGCGAGCTGTCTCATTGTTTTATTATCAACCATAAACAACGTTTCTTCAACGTAAATAAGTCTCATCAAATATTGTTCCAAATTTTCAGATAGTTTCACCTTTTTGTTTCCAGAAGTCTCTCCATACAAAATGGAGAGTAACTCGATGGCGCATGATAGACAATCGCTCACAAAAAAACAACGCGATTCTAATTACTTTGCTTCAAATTTGGTGTAGATATACTCCATAGGAGTAAGCGAATTCATTTTCTTATTCGAAAATGTCAAACTGAATAATTTTTCATTAATTTCGGGCCAATGTTTTCATGATTTCATCACTCGTATATCTATAAATTTAAGTGGACGCCATGTTTTGTCTAGTTTCCAGGTTTTGCTTGCAGCATGAAAATACCATGGCTTCTGATTGTTAAGAATAGGAGTATTCCAGTTATAAGAAGGTTTATCATTGGATAGCGCTACCAGTGGTCTATCACAAATAGAGCACTAGTAGCTCGGCCAATCAGAAAGCCGGATTTGTAATAGACCATTGGTGGATACTAATATCTAATATTTAATACATGTATCTAGTTTTACAGGCGATAATGTTGTCAAACAACGAATCTTTTCAAAAACACCAACAAAATTTTCACTTTAAATCCAGTGAAAAATTTGTTTAAAATTAGTATTTCCCATATTTGGCAACCAGATACATTATAAAAAAACATATGATTTAAAAAATGCACACACTCGGCTGTGGTAAAAAGAACAATTGGTAATGTTCTTGTTCAAATGGTGTTCACTCATTCCCAATGCTATATCCAGGGGTGTTGACATGCTGGTACACGAGTTTGGATTCCCAAATTCTTTACATAGGTGCCAAAAACGCTATAAATCACCAGTAAACTCTAAAATATCCCAGATAGCACGCTGTCAGAACCTCCTAAAGAGATCGAAATATCATCACAACTTTACAATTGACAAGTGTGCTCAAAATATGTCAGGATATGGCACTTATTCAATACTTGATAACCTTGTACTTGACATGTGGTTCATACCATCTTAAACCCACTTCTGAGAATTTCAAAATTCTTCTGTGTCAAAGGTAAAAGTGTTAAGAGTCAGTTTTATTCTAAGAAAAATGCCCACAAGATGACAGCTACTTTGACGAAAAGTAAAGGCAAAAACACAACCCCATGATGCATTGCTAGAATGGGAATTGTCCATTGCCTAACAAAAAATTATTGGCCAATCAGACGAAGGCATGACGTTCATGACATCAGACCAGACAAAGCTTCATTATAATAAAATTTATTATTCACAAGCAGTATGATACTAATTACAGCCACTTACATCAACCAGGATTCATTGCAAGCAACAATTGTTATGGTGCTCAACCACTACTCATGGTTTCAAATTTACACTGTACCTGTATTACACAAATTCTGCACTTACTTCTGGCAAAATAGACAGAACCAACTGAACCCTTTCCCCACTAGAGTTCTTCCCTTGACAAGTAAAATCATCTGGCATTAGCCAAAGTAACTCTGTTCTTAGCCAGAGTAAAATACTAAGAGACCACCACAGTAGGGAAATGGTTAATGAAGTTCAGTCATGTGCTTTACCAATACATTAGCTAAGTCAAATGTGACACCACATTTCAAGCATATGTACTGCATCCCATTTGGTTCTGTGGCTTCAAGTTCATGGGTCAACAAATGTCGATCAAATGCTTTATAATGTAAATTCATGTTACAGTAATTACACTTGAAACTTTTTCCTGTGTTACATGTATGTGTCTTTTGATGATTTACAAAACTAGATTGGCGGGGAAATGCTTTGTCACAGATATCACATGTCCAGTATGTGTTCTTTTATGATATGGTAAATTACATGACTGGGAAAATGTCTTGTCACAGACATCACATTTGAATGGTTTCTCTCCAGTATGTAATACCATATGACGTCTTAAAGTTGCTAAACTGCCAAATGTCTTGGTGCTGGCTGGACACCTATGAGACTTTTTACCATTCATGCTAGAACTCCTTTTCGTCAAGTCAGAATTATAAATACTCATTGTAGATCCTTCACGTTTCGGCCAGCTCTTCGTCTTATCAACTTTCCCCACACCACCTTTTGATTTCCAACAAAATATGTGAAATACAAACTGAAATTCACAACACCTCAAAACGCAAAAGCAAAATTAGCACATTAAATATCCGCAATCCGCATTCCGCATAAACAAACACTGACTCACGGAGCCTGCGTTCCAATTGACCTGCGTGACAAAAAGGTAAAAGCGCAAACTACTTCATTTAAGTTAGTTTCAGAAATTGCAGCTTGATGTTAGTAATAATAGACGACTTTCACGATCATGCGCAGTAGCAACAAATATTCAAATTTTCGTCGGAGATAAAAACAACTGTTTTAGCTGGAACGAACATATTGAAAATAGTAGAAGTGCAAAGTTTGAAACGAATTGCTTAACAAATGGAAAAGTTTCACAAGCGGAAAGTTGACCATTCCAACAGGGCTTTATTAGTGATTTAATAGGGATTTTGGCTTGGCGGGCGGGAGTTGCACGCCAAGCCAAAATCCCTATTAAATCCCTAGTGGAGAGCAAAACTTCCGAAGAGCGTAGCTTTCGCAATATTTGTCCGATTTATTTTAAACTTTGCACTTTTACTATTTTTAATATGATCTTTCCAGCTAAACAGTTGTTTTTACCTCCGATGAAAATTTGAAGTAAAGTTGCTACTGCGCATGAGCCTGAAAGTCGTCTATTGTCAGTTGTTTGCTGTACAAGCTGTGTTAGTTACATAGCTGCCAAGTTTGAGTAATACCCAGGCGTGTGACCGCATATCTAGGGGGATCCGGGGGCATGCCCCAAGAATATGTTTGAGATTTGGATCTCTGAAACGGTATTTCCCGGTATTTCCCGCCTTCTGACAGCACATTTGTGTAGAATTTTAAAAGTTTTAAAACATGATTTTAATAGCGCATTTTGTCCTATATTGCATGAAATTTAGATCTCTGAATCGGCACTTCCCGCATTCTGACAGCACATTTGTGAAGAATTTAAAAAAAATATGATTTTAATAGCGCGGTAGCCAGTCCTCCGATCCGAGTCCATGTCAGCCATATTTTTTGTGGAAATCTCATTCTCGGAGCTGAGCCCCCGTTCTTTATGGCCACCACGTGCATGAAAGGGTTATAAATCCATGTCCTACATTCACGAATTTTTTGGTTAGGATTAGGGTGTGTGTTGGGGTCAGGCTTTCATGAAGTACCTGGTTATTTATGACATGGAATTATTACCCATGAAAGTCTCGTCCCCAGATTGCGGGAAGCCCCTGCGAGGCATACGCGCGACTCACTGACTCGGAAAGCCTGCGGTCACATTTAAATTTTAATTTTCCCGAGAGATTGTATACATTTGAGGGTTACGAATAAGATTTAATTCGTTTTTAGCAGGATTTCAAGCGTTAAGTATTAAATACCAGCACGGAGCTCTACAAGCAAAGCTGAGGCGTGAGATCACTTATGTCCGGCGTGTGAGCGTGAGAATTAATGCTGAGGCGTGTGTCACACGCCCAAGGCGTGAGACTTGGTAGGTATGTAGTTAGTAATACTCAGAAAAACTCTGAGCTCTAAGCGGGACTCGAATCCACAACCATCTGAATGCTAGCCAGAACATGCTACCCTAACTTCAAGCTGCAATTTCTGAAACTAACTAACAGTGTTTAACTGGAAACTTACTGTTGCAACGCGATTTCTCGACCAACAAGTACTTGTAACCGAGCGGTTAAGACTCGTTCTTAGAGGACTGGGCACAGTCTAAGGTATAAGTACCTTAATTAACGATAATTTTGCGCCGCTATCTGAGTTCTAGTGGCTCAACGGTTAGAGCGTCTGGTTAACATTCAGATGGTTGTCGGTTCGAGTCCCGCTTAGAGCTCAGAGTTTTTCTGAGTATTACTAACTAACACAGCTTGTACAGCAAACAACTGACAATTATTAATACTTCATTTAAGTTCTAATATAATTCATTTAAGGCCACATAACGTTTAGCTTTAGGAGAATACGAAAAAAAATATATTAAAATTGATATACTGAAAAAAGACCCTATGCCGAAAAAAAATATATTAAAATTGATATACTGAAAAAAGACCCTATGCCGAAAAAATCAGTACGAAAACAAAAGTTAATATGTTGGAAAAAATATTAACAAAATTACAGAGTTTTCATATTTCTGATAAAAATACGTGAAAATATGCGTCGTTTTCTTGTTCTCGAAGTTTGGGTGCGCCTAACACAAGCAGTGAAATCTCAATCTCACGTTTCTCGCTGTCGGAACTCGACATTCGAGTGATTCGACAATAACAACTGACAAAAATAGATGCCAAGATGGCGATAAGGCGTTCAATGACAAGTGCAGTTTGCAAGCGGAAGAAGAAAAGACTGCTTGAAACATACAAACGGTGCGTAAAATACGCGGCGATAGCCGATTGTTTTGGCAGATTCTCGAGTTCCTTTCAATTTGGGACTAAGTTTCCTATTTCTTTTATAAAATAAAGTTGAAGAATTAACGCAAATAAACATTTCTCATGCAGTCAATATTTTCGTTTGCGTAAACGTTCACTTTTACAAATTCTTGAATTTCTACCTGTAATACCTTGTCCAGTTTTACAGTGTATAATGAAACTTTTCACTTAAATCAAGTGAGTAATTCGTTTAAAATTAGTATTGCCCATTGGTACCCAGATACATTATAGAAAAAATATGATCCAAAATCCACATATCTGTGGTAAAAAGAACAATTGGTAATGTTTTTGTGCAAAAGGTTCAGACTGTAAATTCCCAAATCTCCCAGGGAGCACGACACCAGAACCTCCCAAAGAACTCTAAATACTGTATCATCACAAATTTGCCATTGACAAGTGTGCTCAAAATATCTCAGGATATGGCACTTATTCAATACTCTAAAACACATGTAATTTTCTTGCCAGTATTATTGATGATTGACGATAACCTTGTATTTGACATATGGGGTTCATATACCCCCTTAAATCCACAGCTGAGAATTTCAAAATTCTTCTGTGTCAAAGATAAAAGTGTTAAAAAAGTCAGTTTTGTTTTAAGCAAAATGCCCACCAGATGACAGCCATTTTGCCAAAAAGTAAAGGCACAAACACAACTCCCATGATCCACTACTAGAATGGGAATTGTGCATTGCAAGTTACTCTTCATGTACATGCATATTTAACAATTAGACAACGAGAAAGAGTTTTCTATGAGTTTTCTATCTGCTCGTAGAAAACGAGGGCGAGTTGCCTAATTGTTTTAGTATCAACCATAAACAACTTTTCTTTAACGTAAATACGTCTTATTAAACATTGTTCCAATTTTTCAGATAGTTTTACCTTTTTGTTTGCAGAAGTCTCCCCATTCAAAATGTAGAGCAGCTCGATGGCACATGATAAACAATCGCTCACACAAAACGAGATTATAATTACTTCGCTTCAAATTTGGTGTAGATATACTGCACTGGTATAAGCGAAATCATTTTCTTATTCGAAAATGTCAGACTGAAGAATTCTACATTACTTTCGGGCCAATGTTTTCATGATTTCATCACTCGTATATAAATTTTAGCGGATGCCATGTTTGGCCCAGTTTCCAGGTTTTGCTCGCGGTGTGAATATGCCGTGGCTCTTGATTGGTCAGAATTGGAGTATTCCAGCTATAAGAAGGTTTGTCATTGGATAACGCTACTAGTGGTCTATCACCAATAGACCACTTAGCTCAGCCAATCAGAAAGCCGGATTTGTAATAGACCACCAGTTGGTTGATACTAATATAATTATGCAACTCCCATCAATCATGGTTATCACCAAGTGGAGAACTGGGGGAAATCACTAATATCATTATACTGTAATGGAACCAAGGGCGTAGGAACCGGGGGGGCTAAGGGGCTGCAGCCCCCCCCCCAATATTTTATCTTGCTGATATTAGCCCCCCCCCAATATTTTGCCCAACTACGGTTTGAGATTAAATGAGTTAAAGAGATCGTTGGTAATAATTTATAAAAATAAAAAATAAATCCTCCTAACACCATAAAAATATGAATTTCTTTCGTACAGAACGGGAAATTCGTCATATGACCGAAATCTATTTCTCTGCAGGCATCACCAGGCGGGGACGCGAGGGGCCTGGGCTGCAGTAGAACCTAGTACGCACAGCGCATAGGTAGAACCCCCATGCCATGTGACCATTTTTCTGAAGCTGAAAACTAGTCGTGGACCCCCTAGGCGGATTTGTGGCAAAGCCACAAATGCGCATTACACAAACTCAAGTAGCCCCCCCCAAAGTAACACTGCTTCCTACGCCCCTGAATGGAACTTTAACATCATGAATGCCATGTATTTTTCTGATTGGCCAATAATATACACTTAATGTCTGCTCCCGAAGGAAACAGTTTTGTTTTCCGAGAGTCTTGATATTTCCTGAGACGAAGTCGAGGGAAACATCGAGACTCGAGGGAAAACAAAACTAACTGTTTCCCGAGGGTTTCGTTATATAGCTAGAGTTTCACTGAATAATTTCAACGTTTATCAAGGGAAAGTACACAAAAGACAAACTGAAAGATTTACCAAAACATTTCACCTGGCTCCGTTATTTCACTTCAACCAGAGCCTCAGAACAAAAGAACAGCAATACATTTCTCCAGTTAATCTTCACACATGCTTTGAAGACCTATAAATATTCTTTTTTTCGTACCAAACAAGCTTTTATTTATTGGATGCCGTGAAGAGTTCAGAGTTCTAGCGGGCAACAATTGAAAACCTATTGACGGAGCAGGCAATAAGTTCTCAATTATTGCTAGCCCGCTCAGTAGACATTGAAATTTAGCTAAGGTCATGCCATGTCACTACAAACCAACCAATGACAGTCATCGTTGCATCCAATGAAATTCTAGCTATATAACCATTGAAATTGTTGCCTACCAAAAAATTATTGGCCAATGGCAATCAGAAGAAGGCATGACGTTCATGACGTCATACCTGATAAACCCTCATAACAAAATTTATTATATGCATAACAAAATTACTACATTCTGATTGGTTGAGAGGAGTGCATTCAATTATTCTGTTATTGTACTGCAGTACAAGTAAAAAAAAATAGAGAAGGCCCTGGGAACAATTAATGTTGACAATAAAATTCAAAATGGCGGCCAATTCTGCAATGTAAAGTTTTCACGTTTCCAACTACTTGTGGTACATTATGAACTAAAAATTCCATGTAAATAATTTGAAATGAGTATAGAGAACACCTGCAGTGAAAACGTTTCTTGCCAAGTAATAAAACAAGATGTTTTTAAAGATATGAGTGAGTACGATCGAATCATATGTGTTGTAATTTTGTCTGTCATGCATATAATAAATGAGTATACAATCATATGATTTGGCTCATATAATTAAGGGTTTACACTACTCATGATATTTGAAAATTATACGAAATTGCACACACCTAACGGCTCGTGCAATTTTTGCAAAATTTTCAAATATCACTTGTAGTGTAATCCTTAATTGTACTCACTATCATTATGATTACCTATACTTATTATTCACAAGCAGTATATGATACTAATTACGTACATCAACCAGGATTCATTGTACCTGTATTACACAAATGCACTTACTGTTGGCAAACGAGAGAACCACCTTAAAGGAACACTCCACTCAAAATACAATGGGGGTTTAAATAAAAGATCGTACTGACTTCAGGTTACTCACGAAGTTTGAAAGGTTAATTATTTTTAGTTAAGGAGAAATCGCTCGTCGAATTCGGTAAAATCGTCAAATTTTCGACGCCATGTTGTCTTTCTCAAGCAGACGCGTATGGGTCAGCGGATTCTCAAATATGACGTCAATGAGTGCTTCTTCTCGAAAGGCAAACACTGTTCACTATGAGTGTTGTTACTAATCGGTTATCTGGAGACGATTCATCGAGTTCAAGTGAGTGTAGTTCCCCAAGTGAAGATCTAGACGAATTTCTCGGGAATTATGCGCAAGCCCATGAAATTCAGGGATATCAATTCCAGCCGAGACGCGATTCATACGCCAGTGAATCTAGCGAGTCTGATGGCGATGAAGATGACAATCATGGCAATGGACAGAGCAGTGATACAGAACAAAGTGCATCTGTCCGACTGAGTAACTTGGACTGGTAAGTTTTGGTTGTCTGCCGATTATTACCTTACTTGTAATATTGACATACCGATAAAAACACACCAGATTCAATCGTACTTCCTACAGTATGCAAACACAGTCGTTTCACTCGTTTGAAAATTGAAACAAAAGCTTTCTTCATTATTTATATTAGGTGCACATGCGAGAATTGCCAAATAATGGACAGGGAAGTTGAGTGTGTCTGTTGTCAAGAAATTCAAGAGGTGTTGAATAAAAATGACGAAGTTTTTGAACAAGAGAAGCCGCCAATACCTTATTCATGTATAACAAATAATCCTGGATTTCAAGCAGTTTGTTTAAATCGTTGGGTTTTACAAGCTGCTTGGTTTCAATATAAACAACAATATGGAACAGAGGCTTTGGAAGGACCAGAGCATAAAATCAACCGTCATGTCGCCTATAGACAGTTAGTGAGGTGGTGTTGGGGAGTTATTGGGAAAGAGGTACGAGTTGTCTTGCCATCTTGTGCCGTGAGTTGTATCCGAGCCCATTTTCCCCCTCCAGGCGAAGAAGATGACTTCGAGTTCGTTGGGTTTCATTTTGCAGATGAGTGATAACATACTACACCGGTACGTGTTCGGTATTTATTTGTTCTTCGTGTTTCTCTGAGGATGATTCTGTAAAAATATAACATCATTCTCACCAAATCTCTGCTGTGAGTGACCACTGTGTACACAAAAGTACTACGTCTATAGTCTATTTAATATTGTTAACGTTTCATTCTTGATTTGTGTCGGTCAATTACCTCTTGTTTAGGCGGTTTAGGAATTGGTGCTATGCATTTTGCTTGAATAACTGGCTCATAGTCAATGTGTTGCCCTCCCTTCACTAAAAGAACATCTTTCATCATAGAATTTATATATTCGTATGACTTTGGCTCCTTGATTGGTTTTGCCACCCAGTTTTTCCGTTGCTTTGGGCAGACCACATTAAACCGCTTTTCTCCTTGCTTGGTTCTCTTTCGTACAACTGCTTGTTTCCTGTTGACATGAGCGTTGTGATCTAGCATGGCAAGTTGCGTATGAGCCACCATTCCATTGTAACTAAAATGCTCTCGCTTTGGGGCATACTTTAGCAAAACTGAATGGTATTGCTCCAACTCACCAGTATGATGGAACTCGATGAGTTTTTCAATATCATTCAGCAACTTCTTGTTGGTGACAATTTCCTCTAGAGCAACATGGGAAGGAGAACCAGCTTTCAGCCATTTAATGCTTTTCCTTTCTCTTCTAGACATTGTACAATGCCCACATTTCTTGAACAACTGATGACCAGCCCATCGATGCTTGTCGACAATATGGTAAAGAACGGATATCCACCTCTCCCGGAGCATATTGGGGTCTCCACCACAGGTTGATGCACACCACCATAAATGATTGGATATTGCCTGGATCCATGGCATCAGCTCTGCAAATGATTTTTTCTTCGCCTTTTTATTAAGCTTCTTAGTTACTCATTTCGACAAATGCCAAACATCATATTGATGTTTGATCTTGGGGTACACACTCCTCATCCTGGCTGTAATTGTAGTGTGCCTGTCAGTGGTCATGCATCGAACAGGAACTTTCTTCTCAAGAAGGGAATTTAGTGTTCTTTTGCATCCCTCATACTCCATTGCATTTGATGATGTGACTTCTGTTACTTGAACAATACTGAATTCAATCACTTTCTTGGTAGTCTCGTCCATTATGGTGTATGTGCCATATTTCGCTGAGTGGCCCGGGCTGTCACACCGTCCATCGCCACAGATATCAACATGACTGACCTGGCTTAGTTGTTGAACAATTTCAGCTTGACTTGACTTCCATTTATTGTTAACGACCGGAAGTAAATGCTTTTCTTGAATTTTGTAGTAATACGAGGAGCTCACGAACTGCACATTGAGAAATTTTGCAAAGTCATAGATATGTTGGTAAGTGTTACCGCTAAACAGAATGGCTGCAGGGATTAACAGGTTACCAATTGCTGCTCCATTCATCAAAGGCTGTGATTGCCATGTATTTGAATGTCCGTGTAGGCAAGTGGTCTTAATTATTATCATACTACCTTTAAATTGTTTTGTTTTGGTTGTAGTAATGTTTCCACATTGTTGACAGAATTTGAAAAGTTTGTCAAGCTCACTTTCGAAAACAATCAATTTTTTTTCCTCAGTGGGATTAACATTATCATCTTCACTTTCGATATCTTCACTGTCACTTGAAGGAGAATATATGGGAGAATCATCACTGGAAAAATTACCATCCAACTCACTGTCACTGCCTTGGTTCTCAGCTGGTTCTGGATGTGGTGAAGATTTTGGTGGTCCTGCAGAGTAACTGTGATGTTGCAGATGGCCTACAAGATTTTTGTCTTCAAGATGTTTGCCTGATTCTGTTGCACATTCTGCAGCATTTGTTAAAATGTTAGTGTCAGTCTGAGTTTTTACAGATCTAAATGTCTTGACATTAAAAGTACATGTTTGTAAACCAATTTCCTTTTTGTCTATGATTGTGGGTGAAGAAATTGCTTTAATAAGATTACTTTTTTCAGAGACTTCTTCATCCATGATAGAGACCATAGAGGGAGCATCTTCTGTGCATGTAATCACTGGCACTGTCACAAGCTATATTAGAGCAATTAATTATTAGGGGGTAGAAATAAGGAGGTAACGTTTAACCCATTCTTGCCTAGGCCAGCTGCATCTGGCCCCTTCCCTCAACTGAATAAAATTGTCTGGCATTTAATAGGAATGGGTTTATAATAATTATTATTTCTTTGGGTGGAAGCTAAAATTAAGTTATATTTTGGTGCATACAAGTCCTTTCAGCCCTGTCTGCAGCCCTGACAGAAACAGGCATTGTCAGGCCAAATCTATAAAAGTCTTAAAAGGTGAAGTAAGTTGTACTAAAGATTTTATATTTTCATATAGTAAATTACTTTGGTTTAATTTCATATATTCCCAGATCTAACTTGATATTAATGCTTTACTTTTGGTCTAAACTAAACTAACCTTTAATATGTATACGAAAAGTGCCGTTTCTGAAGCCCTACCCCCCTCCAAGATCAACTTGCTTCCTTACCTCTCTTTCATGAATTTGTCTTAAACTAGAGGAGCGTGGAGGGATTTTCCTTTTTGCATGCTCAAACAGCGTCGGAATTGCAGATGATTTCAGCGTTCTTGGCTTTTTTCTACCACAGATTTCCGTAGCAGGAATAAAGCAATCTGGCGTAAAGTGAGCACTGCAGACGAACGAGTTGTTTATCTTGCGCGGGTTGTCCCTTCTGACATTTCGCAGCCAAATATTTTTCAGTGGCCCACTTGGAACTCTATGGTACGTTATATCGGTCCCTTTAGTCTTTTTCCAACCGTTTGTACAATTGGGAGCCATACAATGCGGCATTTTTGCTAATTTAACAGTCGATTGAACACGAATAACACAACAGAGGAAGGTTTTCTAAATTCCCGCGATGGAGCGAAAAGCACTCAGTGACGTCATATTTGAGAATCCGCTGACCCATACGCGTCTGCTTGAGAAAGACAACATGGCGTCGAAAATTTGACGATTTTACCGAATTCGACGAGCGATTTCTCCTTAACTAAAAATAATTAACCTTTCAAACTTCGTGAGTAACCTAAAGTCAGTACGATCTTTTATTTAAACCCCCATTGTATTTTGAGTGGAGTGTCCCTTTAACCTTTTCATCACTACAGTTCTTCCCTCATCTGATGTAAGGCAGAGTAAAATATTAAAAGGCCACCACAGTAGGAAAAGGGCCTTTCCATACTGTTCTTCCTTTGATGAGTTAAATCATCTCGTGTTAGCCACAGTAATATACTAAGAGGCCACCATGGTGGGAAAATGGTTAATGAAGTTCAGTCATGTGCTTTACCAATGCACTAGCTAAGTCAAAAGTGACATCACATTTCAAACATATGTACTGCATCCCATTTGGTTCTGTGGCTTCAAGTTCATGGGTCAACAAATGTCGATCAAATGATTTACAATCAAAATTCATGTTACAGTAATTACACTTGAAACTTTTTTCTGTGTTATGTGTCTTTTGATGATTTACTAAACTAGAATGGTGGGAAAATGCTTTGCCACAGATATCACAAGTGTAAGGTTTCTTTCCAGTGTGTGTTCTTTTATGATATTGTAAGTTACCTGACTGGGAAAATGTCTTGGCACAGACATCACATTTGAACAGTTTCTGGCCAGTATGTGTTTTTGTATGAGTTTGGAGGTTTAATAAATGAACAAATGTCCTTTTACAGACATCACATTTGAATGGTTTCTCTCCAGTACTATGTGTTGTTTTATGATGTTGCAGGGTAGCTAAACGAGTAAAGGTTTTCCTGCAGAGATCACATTTGAAAGGTTTCTCTCCAGTATGTGTTGTTTTATGACGTTGCAGGGAAGCTAGACGAGTAAAGGTTTTCCTGGAGAGATCACGTTTGAAAGGTTTCTCTCCAGTATGTGTTCTTCTATGACGTTGCAGGGAAGCTAAACGAGTAAACATTTTCCTGCAGAAATCACATTTGAAAGGTTTTTCTCCAGTATGTGTTCTTTTATGAGATAGTAAGTTACTTGACTGGGAAAATGTCTTCTTACAGATGTCACATTTGAATGGTTTCTCTCCAGTGTGTGTGTTTTTTATGACATTGCACGGTAGTTAAACGGGCAAACGTTTTGTTGCAGAAATCACATTTGAATGGTTTTTCTCCAGTATGTGTTCTTTTGTGACCTTGGAGGGTAGATAAACAAGCAAACGTTTTGTCACAGAAATCACATTTGAAAGGTTTATCTCCAGTATGTGTTCTTTTATGATATAGTAAGTTAGTTGAATGGAAAAACGTCTTCTTACAGACATCACATTTGAAAGGTTTCTCTCCAGTATGTGTTCTTTTATGAGATAGTAAGTTACTTGACTGGGAAAATGTCTTCTTACAGATGTCACATTTGAATGGTTTCTCTCCAGTGTGTGTTTTTTTATGACATTGCACGGTAGTTAAACGGGCAAACGTTTTGTTGCAGAAATCACATTTGAATGGTTTTTCTCCAGTATGTGTTCTTTTGTGACCTTGGAGGGTAGATAAACAAGCAAACGTTTTGTCACAGAAATCACATTTGAAAGGTTTATCTCCAGTATGTGTTCTTTTATGATATAGTAAGTTAGTTGAATGGAAAAACGTCTTCTTACAGACATCACATTTGAAAGGTTTCTCTCCAGTATGTGTTCTTTTATGAGATAGTAAGTTACTTGACTGGGAAAATGTCTTCTTACAGATGTCACATTTGAATGGTTTCTCTCCAGTGTGTGTTTTTTTATGACATTGCACGGTAGTTAAACGGGCAAACGTTTTGTTGCAGAAATCACATTTGAATGGTTTTTCTCCAGTATGTGTTCTTTTGTGACCTTGGAGGGTAGATAAACAAGCAAACGTTTTGTCACAGAAATCACATTTGAAAGGTTTATCTCCAGTATGTGTTCTTTTATGATATAGTAAGTTAGTTGAATGGGAAAACGTCTTCTTACAGACATCACATTTGAAAGGTTTCTCTCCAGTATGTGTTCTTTTATGAGATAGTAAGTTACTTGAAGAAGAAAATGACTTTTTGCAGATATCACATGTGAATGGTTTCTCTCCAGTGTGCGTTCTTCTATGAACTATTAAATATCTTGAATAAGAAAATGTCTTGTTACAGAGATCACATTTGAATGGTTTCTCTTCAGTATGTAATACCATATGACGTCTTAAACTTGATAAACTACCAAATGTCTTGGTGCAGGCTGGACACCTATGAGACTTTTTTCCATTCATGCTAGAACTCCTTTTGGTCAAGTCAGAATTATCACTCATTGTAGATCCTTCACGTTCCGGACAGCTCTTCGTCTTATCAATTCTCCACAACCACCTTTTGACTTCCAACAAAATATGTCAAATATAAATTCGAAACTCACAAACACCTCAAAACTCAAAATTAGCATAACATGCGCATCAAGACCAAACTCTGAGCCTGCGTTCCAACTGACCTGCGTGGCAAGAAAAAAGAAAACGTCATAACTACTTCATTTAAGGGGGTCCACTACAAAATA
This sequence comes from Corallium rubrum, assembly GCA_964035015.1. Classification (NCBI taxonomy): domain Eukaryota; kingdom Metazoa; phylum Cnidaria; class Anthozoa; order Scleralcyonacea; family Coralliidae; genus Corallium; species Corallium rubrum. Next base: position 24,976 of record CAXIUP010000096.1, read on the forward strand.
TTTTTTTTCCTATCTTTTATTACTATTGAATCTCTGCTGCTAATATGTTGTTAGGCTCAACACTGAGAAAAAAAATATGTTGCTGCAAAACATTGTTGCCATGGTTACCGAGATAAAGCATCCCCTACCGTGAAATTGATGCAATTTTGTATGCACCATTACTAGATAGGCATTAAAGATAAAATCCTGGAATAACTTTTATTTACTAACAAGATTGTCTAGGATTTGTACCTAAAATATCAACATTGTGTCATTTACAACAGTTTTGCCAAGCAATTATTCGAAATGTATATGGCTGTCGCTAAGGCAACTGTCATTAGTTCCAAAACTATTCAACTTAGTCATTATGTTTTAGGTTTGGCTCCTAGAGCAAAAGATGCTGAGTTTATCCTGCAAATTTCATCAAGATAGCTTAAATCCTTCTTGAGATATCCTGCACGCAATGATGGAAATCGACAATTTTGGCCAATTTGAGAAAAATGGCTTTAAAGTTAAATATTTTGATTATTAACACGATAATCACCTTAAAGTAGCAATATATAGTTACATAACGATAGATATCACTTTAAAAAGCTCCTCCCTCATATGTGGTATGCCAGGGGTAAAATTGGCGCTAAGAACACTACGACCCTATTGCATTATGGGATACAAATTGAAATTCGGACAGCACCCCACGGCCCCCAACCAAGTCACAATTCAAACATTTCGAAATACTAGAGCAATACTTCAATACATCTAATTCACATATATGAAGTAAAATTTAAACATTTTTACTTGCTACGAGACGGACATAAAACCAGCCTCCCATACTGCCACGATTCGCACAGTACTTCTATCACACAGTTCTTCGCATGACAGGGATCGGGATCACGAGACTTTATGATGTCTTTACCCAACTGGTTACATAGTTAAGTCCTCTTCAGACTTTAACACAACAGGAACGCACAAAATACGTCTTGCTATGAGAAGCCATTACGCTCTAGTAACGAAAAACAAACTCGTTCCCAGTATTTTTCCCACGCGGTTGAGGTAAACACTCACGAAATAATAGAGAAATTAGCTTTTTTGTTCCCGCTTCAGCAATAAAACGCAATAGAGATGATTAAGTAGGCTTCAAAGATTGAAATTATTCAAAAATAAAAAATTGATGAATTTCGTACTTTTTGTATGGGACCCCCTTAACCATTTGACTTTTTGGGGAGAGGGGGCGGGGGGAAATGGGGGGCGTGATTTCGGAAAATCCTACAAGCTGGTTTGGGACGAAAAGAAATGCACGCATTGAATCAAATAGAAAAAATATCCTACATCAAGTTTGAGCAAGAAAAGAAATCGCATCACTTTTCAAAAACAAGGTTGAACATTAATAGTGAGGCAGCATTTCGAAGGCACTTAAGAAAGTAAACATGTAGGATGGTCTGAAAACAATCACCTCTTAAAAAATAGGTACGCAATGCGTACATGTGACTACCGCTATTAATTACAGAACGAGATGTAGACTTGAAATGCGTGAAAAGCACAGACACACACACAAAAAATGGTGGATAAATCCTAGCTAGAGAACCACTCTACTGGTCCTTTGAACAACCCAATTTAACTTTTATCCACTGAACAGCACTATCAGATACATAACTATTCAGTTGATAAAATTTTATATTAGGTTGTTCAAAGCATGATTAGTGCTGTTCTTTAGCTAGAACTTATCAACTAGATAAGCTATCTTGGCTTTGTACAACTCCCCCCAGATCATATACATGTAGATTATTTTTGTGGAAACTCCGTAAAATATTTATTTGGTAAGCTTTCAGCCTGTTGACTCAGGCCGAAACTGTTAGCAAATAAATAATTTTCATCGTGTTTCCACAAAAATAATCTATATACATTATTGCCTTGAAAACTTTCAAAGAATTAATCACTCCAGATAATCAACATTGTGTTCCAAAACAACATTTTACCTGCCATAAATATGCTGTCAGTGGCATCAAGTGTAATGCACATCACTAATATTTTGTGATTCTGCTAGTATTTTAAATAAGACAGTACAACAATACTCAGTATTGTAGTTTCAACAGATATATTTCTTCATTTCAAGGTTTTCAACATATTCAAGGCTTTAAGTTTCCCAACACTTGACAATAGCTTTACAACAATTTATCAAAATATACAATTGGTGGCACATAGATTATAGAATGTTTCAGTACTTTCACAAGAGTTAGACTTCTGGTGTACCTACTAGCTATTCTGTGGACAGATCACTGTAGCAGCTCTGGTGTCCACAAACATTGGTTTCTTAATTTCATTATACAAGATCTTGAACAACACCTAAAACAAGTAAACAAAGCACCAAGTCAAGGTTTTGTAATGTCTATGTAACAGCCAACACATTTTGTTTAAACTAAATTAAACAAACCTTATTTATACTGGATAACTCTATCAGTTATATCCAAACAGTTATCCTCAGAGGTCCAGTACAGGCCCACCCTCATTGGTCCAGTGTTACTACAGGAGGAAACCTGAGTACCCGGAGGAAACCTGTGGTGTTTGGTAGAGTCAAACTGGAAGCACTCTTCTCAAATGTGGCCAAGGTGAATTATTTTAATCAGATAACTGCACCGTGCAGATATTGAACCCAGCTCGCAAAGGTGAAAGGCACGTGCACAGTGGCGTGGTGGCAGGGGGGGCTGGGGGGCCAAGGTCCTCCCAGCTGGGGTTGCAGAAGGGGCGCCAAAACGAGCAAGGGGCGCCAAAACTTAACAAAATAAACCTATTTCTTTGTATAGCTAGGTCTTCAATGGTGGGATATAAAGATCTGAAATCTGTAATCTTTTCCACCATCATGACCCTCATCACCACCACCATCACACTCATCACCATCATAACCATTATCACAACCATGTTTTCTATGAAGTTTTATAATCTTCAGAATTCTGTAAAATCTCACTGCAAAATGCAGCAAAATGGCTTATCAGAGACTCCAGATTTCAAAATTTTCCGGGGGAGCATGCCCCCGTAACCCTCTAGACGTTTGGCGCTACTTCAGCGCTCGCATTGTCGTCGCCTTTGAGAGAACCCGTTGTTTGTTGTAATACTGGAGTTATTTTAAAACAAAAATTTTGATCATTTATCAAATACAGTAATGTCTTTCTTTTTTTTTTGCGGGGGGGGGGGGGGTGTGCCAAAGTTAATCTGGCCACCCCAGCCTGAAAGTTGCCACCACACCACTGCACGTGCACTAACCACTATGCCACCAACACCACCTAGTATAAATTTCTTATATACAATGTATATAGTGTAAATACAGGGCACTGTGATATATACTTCTTGAACTCATTAATAATTCACAAACCAAACAGATAGGAAAATCATAAGTGAGACAAAGGTTTGATACGTGATCAAACAATTCATTTCCTGATTTGTTTGATCACGAAACAATGAAAGTTGTATTTGATCTAATATCAAAACACCTAGCTCGAAGTTGGTTAAAACACACTTCTCACTCTTAGTGTATGCACTGGTGTATGATATATACATGTACTGTAAATGCAGTATAAACATGAGTCACTGACCAGTGAGCTCAACACACACAATTCAACCAAAATTAAACTTATAAAGCGATTTTATCATTATAAATAATTTAGGTATATATCAGTTTCTTCGATAAAAGAAGGTTGAAGGCCCAACTTCTAGCAAACTTTATAAGCTGAATATTTCTAGTACTCTTTCCGATCAAGTACTTATAGATTTTGTATATAGTATATGAGATAAACAACGTCACAATTTTGAAACTATTTCTTACCTTGTATAAACTGATCAATGTGGACAGAAACCGTTCCAAGTAGAAAAGATTTGCAAAGTAATAATTAACACTTTCAAAAATCAAAACTGTCATCGAGAAAGCAACCAAAATGCAAAGACGAGATTCACTTTAGTTTATTCCCCGCGAGGCCACGAAAACAACTCGAGTACTTCCCGAATACTTGGCGATCAATGGCGATCTTCTCGACTATATAGCAATCGCGTCGAATATCTGGCGATGGCTGCACGAGTATGACGTAAGTGCGGTCCAAAACAATCGCGCAAGCAACACGCCGACATTATGGCTACCGCTGACAGGTCAGCGGTAGTCACAAAAATTAATGATAAACTGTATTACTAGCAGTCACTATCGCAAGTGAAGTGCTACCTCATTATTGAGACGAAACCATTTCCCTAATTCCACAGGCAACTCTGTGCAGTCTGTGACCCAAATAACACTCTCTTTCCCACTCCAGTAACATCACCTGAGTTTTCCCACTCCGCCCATGCAAGATTGCCCATTAATCCACGTACCCAAATTTGCCCACTCCCCTCAAGTTTGCTTACTCCACCCGAGTTTGCCCACTCCACCCAAGTTTACCCACTCCACCTGAGTTTGCCCTCTACCCAAGTTAATTTGCCCACTTCGCTTGACTTTGCCCACTCCACCAGACTTTCTCATTCCACTCGAGTTTACCCACTCCACCCTCCATCTGAGGTTGTCCACACCACCCAGGTTTTCTCACTCAACCCGAATTTGCCCACTCCACCAGTTTGTCCATTCCACCCAAATTTGCACACTCCGGTATGTATTAATAATTTACGAAGTGGCAGTAGGTCCGGTAAACGGAACTCGTTCAAAAAAAACCCAACTAAAGGTCCGGCAATCTGTTCCAGTACCAGCGCAGCCAGATTCCGATTAAACGTAACTGTCTTAACACGTGTTTGCGTGTTGTCTTAATATCTTTCCTAGTCTTCGATTCACTCAGCTCAGCTGTGTCAGCCAGTGTAGTATACCACTGAACTCGAAATAATACTGGCGTATTCTGGCACGGATAAAAACATTTTGTTGAATGACTGAGATGCTGAATCTTTGAAAGAAAACAAAGTTCAGTATTCTTTACGGGGACAGAATACGTTTTAAGAAGACGTAAAGACATTTTTTAGCATGTTTGGTCCCTTAGTAATGGCGCGCGAATTTCTTTTGTTCAGCTGGCTTCATTTTATGAACCAGTGGACAATAGATTGCCTATCCAGTCTTCTTTTGAGATCAATGGTGTATACTCAAATACTGTCATTGAATGTGTGATGGATTCGACCAACAAAGCTTCTTTTACGTTATGAGATTGTTTTAATTCATGCATATAGTAACCTTGAACCAAACGTAACACATTACATGAGCCGGCTATCCCGGCTAACTGACCTAACTCGTGTGATCACGAAATTCTCTTATCGGTCGGTCGGTGGTCAAAACAACAGTACGATTTACTGTTTACATGGGTTACATGGGAAGCGTAATGGTTTGCCTTAATTTGTCACAGTCCGTCTATATATATATATATATATATATATATATATATATATATATATATATATATATATATATATATATATAAAAGAAAGGGTTTACCAATAGGTTTCTAAACTGATGAGATAGAGTAAACGTCGAATGTAAAAGGTAGACTGCAGCATTGGCAGTCAGAGGCGTAGGAACCGATTCAAAGTTGGGGGGCTGAAGTCGACATGCAGATAATCAGTGACAGCATTTTTAGCGGGATTCGGGGGTGCTCTAGATCTCCTGGGAAATTTTGAAATCTAGAACTTCGGAAACACAATTTGCAGCAATTTGAGGAAACTTTTTCATCTAATTCTACAGCAAGCATAGTTCAAATTTTAACATAAAAACGAAGAAATTATTAAACCAACATGCCTTAAAGCCTCGACAGACGACACTTCACAAAACTGAACACTTTTTAGGGATTGATGCATTGAAGTCGCTTTAATAATCTTTCAATAATTGTGTTTAAACACCTACACAATAGCTTCCAATTCTTCGTCAACTTAGCTTCTGTATAATTAACTTTGTTGTCGTCGTCACTCGCCATTTTATCAAAAGGTAGGATTATAGACTCCGATTAATCGCAGACATTCTCAAATTTGTGGTTTATGACTGGTAAGCTGCTTTTTATTGACAAACTTAAAAAATATAGTATACTATACAAACAAGTGAAGTACAAATAAAGTAATTTTAATACGAACCAAAGACGAACCCCGTAGGTAGATTACCGTAAGTAGCTGCTCCCCTAGCCTCGTACTAATACAATCATTAAATCTAGCAACGCTTGTCCGCTTGTCCTGTCAATTTTATTTTTTTTATTTTAGGGGGGGGGGGGGCTCAGCCGCCCCATTCAAAATTTGGGGGGCAAGCCCCCCCCAGCCATCCACACACCCACCCACCCACCCACCTCCCGCTTCCTACGCCTCTGAGTTTTCGATATAACAATAGCAAAGCAACAACCCTTGTGAACTGCCAAGATTTTAGTATAGGATAAATACCGGGAACAGTGGCTTTAAGCCAGAAGAAGGTTTTCTAAAAAATAGCCTTTACCGAGTGTCGAAGGACATTGTTATGTCGAAAGTTAACAGGATTTTATGAAATAATAAGACTGCAAAGCAGTTTATTAAACAAACTTCAGAAGTACGTAAAGGTTCCTTGAACACATACACAGACTTCTACAAGCTTGTTTGAATAATTAGTTAGATGAATAATTAGTACCAGATGACATCACAGCATTTGGGCATGCCTATTGATTGCAGTATCAATCCCACATTTTAAGCTCAACGTTCAGTGTAATAAAGTGCTGACAGAACCAACAGATTTTGATGATTTTCATTGGTTTGCCTTCCTTTCGTAAACTACGTGGAGCGAAAAGCATGCAAACTCTTGCTTTCCTTCTCATATGTGAGCGCTACCGCCGTTACCACCCCTATTATATATATATATATATATATATATATATATATATATATATATATATATATATATATATATATATATATATATATATATATATATAATCCCTATGAATTTAAAATAAAATTGTCCAATTCATAATCCCCGCGCTTTTTATATATAATCCCTATGAATTTATAATGAGGGATTTATGGGATATAAATCCGCTGTGATCTAATACCGCTGTGAGAAACAGGGACACAAGGTTGCTTACGCGCAAATTTCTAAGAGGTTGGAGGACCAGCCACCCTGTCACCTCACCTAGAATAATTGCTAACCTGGAATTTAATGGAACTGTAAATAAACCTGGAGTTTCTACTACATTTGCCACTGATGCATGTATGTGGAGATGAAGTTACTGTACAAGGAGTGTTTAATCATAGGAACATTTGCATGCTATTGGACTCAGGTTCACAGATTACCATTATTAGGAGTGACATTTACTATTCGTTTTCTGGAGGGTCTTGTTTGCAACCTGTTTCACTAAAACCATCAGCAGTTAATGGATCACCAATATTATTAATATAGGGCAAGTACAACGAGACATTACCGGCGGTAATGGGAACTTATTTTGGAAAATCATGGGTATTTGTCATGAGTCTTGAGCACATGAGGAATGAGATGATACTGGGCATCCCTTACCACAACTTTACATAGTTGTTCATGCATAGCTGGAATAACTTGAGTATTTTTAAGCCGTACCCTACAACACCTGACTGGATTAAGGCGACAATCTGAGTTGGGTGCAGTCTGAGAGTGAAAATTAATGGACAAAGAACCCAGTCTTTCCAGTTCATCTGTCTCCAGCCAGACCAAGAAGGTTTAATCGCTTCCTATGACCAGTTGATCGATGAGAAGTCTGTTGCTTGTGCACGTTCACTTAATACTATTGGGGAAGATAACACAACTTGGGTCATGGCCTCAGGCTGTGCAATCCCAATAACCATTGCATCCAGTCAAGTTATACAAGGGACCCAACCTAGGCTCCTTTGAACTAGTTATGTCCAATGTTACAACTGTGGGCCAGATTTACTCAACAACAATACGTACTCGGTTTTGTATTGACTATTGCCGTGTCAATGCAGTGACAGAAGATGTCGCTTATTCACTTCCCAGAATCGACGATGCGCTTGATTGTTTAGGAGATAGCCAGTGGTTTTCTGCACTGGATTTTGAAAGTGGATACTGGCAGGTCGAAGTAAAGGATCGGAGGAAGACAACCCAAAACTGCATTTGTTAGTCCATTTGGGTTGAAAGGAGCTCCAGCCACCTTCCAGCGGTTAATGGCCTCCATATTTTTGGTCCGTTTCTCTGGCTTATCCTGCTGATATACCTTGATGACATCCTCGTTTTCTAGATCTCGTCTTCAGTCGACCAACATTTGCAACGCTTACGTTTGGTGTTCTCCGAGCTACGAGAAGACAGCCTGAAGCTTAAACCCAGTAAATGTCAGCTATTCCAAACATCAGTCGAGTACACTGGGCACTTGGTTGGTGCAAGTGGTATTTCCCCATCTCCACATCTGGTTACAGCAGTTACCGAGTTTCCCCAATCCCGATCAGCTCAAGAGTTGAAACGGTTTCTTGGACTCGCATCATATTACCGACGTTTTATCGCGGGATTCGCTGACCTTGCATACCCAGTACCCACTCAATCAGCTGACGCACAAAGAGGTTCAATTTGTGTGGAGCAACAAATGTGAACAAGCCTTTCAGACGTTGAAGAAAAAGTTGACTACAGCGCGCCAATCCTGGGCCCATCAGAACTTTAATTGCCCATTTGAACTTACCACTGAGGCAAGTTGGACAGGCATGGGCGCTGTGTTGGAGCAAATGGTGGATGGCGTTACCCGACCCGTGGCATATATCAGTGCTCAACGTATACCACTCTTAAACGTTAAACAAGGCTGAACGTAACTACTCTGCTACAGACCGGGAGTGCTACGCGGTCAAGTGGGCAGTTACAAAATTGCGTCTATTTGTATGGCAACAAGTTTAAGATCAAGGGGGGAGCGACAAATGTACTTTAGATCTTTAGTTATAAAATCTATATGTTCGAGGGAGTGGGAGTAGTTGGAAATAAAGTTCGTCCAAACAGTTCAACGCCGACAACGCTTCAGAAATATCAAAATATTAAAGTTAAGTAAACATAACATTTTATAACTAGAGGGCACGCAATCAAAGACTGCATATACTTCCGCCAGCGGGTTAGAGATGTGTTTAAAAGGAAAACCACTCAAACAAACCAAACAAACCAAACCAAACCAAACCAAACCAAACCAAACCAAACCAAACCAAACCAAACCAAACCAAACCAAACCAAACCAAACCAAACCAAACAAAACAAAACCAAACCAAACCCAACCAAACCCAACCAACCCAACCAACCAACCTAACCCAACCCAACCCAACCCAACCCAACCAACCAACCAACCTAACCCAACCCAACCAACCAACCTAACCCAACCCAAACCAATCAACCTAACCTACCCCAACCAAACCAACCCAACCAACCAACCAAAGCAACCAAACCAACCAACCAACCAACCAACCAACCGAACTAACCGAACCAACCGGTAGCGAAACAACCAAAACAAGTGAACCAACTAAACCAACCGAACCAACCGAAACTGACAACCGAACCAACCGAACCTGGAAATAAAGTTCGTCCAAACAGTTCAACGCTGACAACGCTTCAGAAATATCAAAATAAAACACAGGTAAATAAACATAACATTTTATAACTAGAGGGCACCCAGTCAAAGACTGCATATACTTTCGCCAGTGGGTTAGAGATGTGTTTAAAAAGAAAACCACCCAAACAAACCAAACCAAACCAAACCAAACCAAACCAAACCAAACCAAACCAAACCAAACCAAACCAAACCAACCAACCAAACAAACCAACCCAACCCGACCCATCCCATCCAACTCAACCAACCCAACCCAATCCGACCCATCCCAACCAAGTCAACCAACGCAACCAACCCAAACCAACCAACCCAAACCAACTACCCAACCAACCCAACCCAATAAACCCAACCAACTCAACCAACCCAACCAACTCAACCCAACCCACCGCAACCTAACCCCACCCCACCCCACCCCAACAAAATCCATATCTTTGCACCACCGTGTAATATCCTCTCTCCCTCTCCCTCCCCCTTTCCCTCCCCCTCCCCTTCTCCCTCCCCCTCCCCTTCCCCCTCGCCCTCCCCCTTAAAAAACACCAACAAAATTTTCACTTTCTAATAATCAAGTGAAAAATTTGTTTAAAATTAGTATTTCCCATTGGTACCCAGATACATTGTAGAAAACATATGACCCAAAATGTACACATCTGTGGTAAAAAGAACAAGTGGTAATGTTTTTGTTCAAAAGATGTCCACTTACTCACAAAGCTGTATCTAGGGGTGTTGACATGCCAGTACGAGTTTGGGTCCGCAAATATTGTAGGTGCCCAAAACACTATAAATAACCAGTGAGACAGTAAACTGGCACTGATTCAATACTTGCAAGTAATTTTCTTGCCAATATCAATTCAGTCAAAATTCTTCTTTGTCAAAGATAAAAGTGGTAAAATAGTCAGTTTTGTTCAAAGCAAAATGGCCACAAGATGACAGCTATTTTCCCAAAGTAAATGCACAAACACAACTCCCATGATGCATTACTTGAATGGGAATTGTCCATTGCCTACCAAAAAATTATTGGCCAATCAGAAGAACCTTGGCATGCCGTTCATGACATCAGATCTGCATGATAAACCTTCATTATAATAAAATTTATGATTCACAAGCAGCATGATACTAATTACCTACATCAACTACAATTCATTGTAGGCAACATTTGTTTTGGTGTTCAACCACTATGCGTGGTTTCAAAATACACTGTATTACACAAATGCACTTACTTCCAGTAAACTAGACAGAACCACCTTAACCCTTTTCACTACTAGAGTTTGTCCCTTGACAAGTATAATCATCTGGCATTACCCAGAAATATTAAAAGGCTACCATGTCAGGGAATGAGTTAAGAAGATAGTTTTTTAACCCGTTCCCTACTAGAGTTCTTACCTTGATGAGTAAAATCATCTGGCATTAGCCAGAGTAACTGACATGAGCCAGAGTAAAATACTAACTTAAGAGGCCTTAGAAGACTAAGAGGAAAATTTAGGGTTAATGAAGTTCAATCATGTGCTTTACTAATGCACTAGCTAAGTTAAATGTGACATCACATTTCAAACATATGTACTGCATCCCATTTGGTTCTGTGGATTCAAATTCATGGGTCAACAAATGTTGATCAAGTGATTTACAATCAAAATTCATGTTACAGTAATTACACTTGAAACTTTTTCCTGTTACGTGTCTTTTGATGATTTACAAAACTAGAATGATGGGAAAATGCTTTGTCACAGATATCACAAGTGTAAAATTAAGATTTCTTTCCAGTATGTGTTCTTGTATGACATTGTAAGTTCCCTAACCGGCTAAATCTTTTGTCACAGACATCACATTTGAATGGTTTCTCTCCAGTATGTGTCATTTTATGACGTTGCAGGATAGATAAACGAGCAAACATTTTGTCACAGAAATCACATTTAAAAGGTTTTTCTCCAGTATGTGTTCTTTTATGATGTAGTAAGCTACTTGAGTGGGAAAATGTCTTCTTACAGACATCACATATGAATGGTTTCTCTCCACTATGTGTTCTTTTATGAGATAGTAAGTTACTTGACTGGGAAAATGTCTTCTTGCAGACATCACATTTGAAAGGTTTCTCTCCAGTATGTGTTATTTTATGACGTTGCAGGATAGATAAACGAGCAAACGTTTTGTCACAGAAATCACATTTAAAAGGTTTTTCTCCAGTGTGTGTTCTTTTATGATATAGTAAGTTACTTGACTGGGAAAATGTCTTTTTACAGAAATCACATTTGAATGGTTTCTCTCCAGTATGTGTTCTTTTATGATGTTGCAGGGTAGATAAACGAGCAAACGTTTTGTCGCAGATATCACATTTGAAAGGTTTCTCTCCAGTATGTGTTCTTGTATGATATAGTAAGTTACCTGACTGGGAAAATGTCTTCTTACAGACATCACATTTGAATGGTTTCTCTCCAGTATGTAATATCATATGACGTCTTAAATTTGATAAACTGCCAAATGTCTTGGTGCAGGTTGGACACCGATGAGACTTTTTTCCATATTTGCTAGAACTCCTTTTCGTCAAGTCAGAATTATTACTCATTGTAGATCCTTCACGTCTCAGGCAGACACCTCTTCGTCTTATCAATTCTCCAAACACACAAGGCTGAGCCTGCGTTCCAACAGACAAAAAAAGTTAAACGTCTTGCCTACTTCATTTAAGGCAGATATAACGGTTTGGCTTTAGGGAAACTGACCAGCAGCCCAGCTAAAGCCTGGTTTCCATTCTTCTGTGCTTTTTATCGCGCGATCGACATTTTGTCATCGCTTTCTTTTGTCTCCTGGGCTCTCGCCTGGATCCGTTCTCCCCGAGAGCTCATGAGACAAGAAAGCGATCGCAAAAAGTCGTCGCTCGTTCGACCACAGGCAGCCCAAGTTCAAGGTGTGTGGTAGCCCGCAGTGCGGGTGTTTTAACGGTAATTTGAAAATATGTGACTTGACATAAACCCGTAAACAAACGAATGGATTTGTCTTAAATATCAACATTATGTGAATAAAATCTACTAACCTTGTCAATATGATGTCTTGTCTCATGTTTTATTCGTCGTCGAGTTGGTTTGCAGCGATTTACAGCGAGTTTTTTTCTACGCCGTTGCTTCCCGTACTTCGGCGAGACGGCGACTCTTCGTATAATATTGCACACTTCAGCGACGACATCCCGAACTCAAAGTCAAACATTTCCGCTCAAAATCGTCGTTTGAACATAATTCTTTCACGAGCGCATAGCACGAAGGTTGGGCTTGCCATAGAATACGGTTTGTTGACAACTCGTGGAATTTTCGCCATGTACGAACCCATTACCCTTCTCAAATTCATCAGTTTCAAATGTCCTCAGAGCCGTGGCGACGAGTTCGTGTTCTGATAGCTGGCTTAGCAGCCTGGCTTTTGAACAAAACACGCCCTGCCCGGGGTATGACAGTCAAGTTATGCACATGAATTACCGGGGGGAAATTTTGAATAAATTTGACCCTTGGCTATCGGCGTCTGGCGTCTCGCTATCAACAATTTCAACATGTTCTCGAAAACAACGAAAAGGATAAATTCAAAGAATAAAAGGGTCAAATTTATTCAAAATTTCGCCCCGGTAATTCATATGTGCATAACTTGACTGTCATACCCCGGGCAGGGTGTGTTTTGTTCAAAAGCCAGGCTGCTAAGCCAGCTATCGAACACGAACTCGTCGCCACGGCTCTGAGGACATTTGAAACTAATGAATTTCAGAAGGGTAATGGGTTCGTACATGGCGAAAATTCCACGAGTTGTCAACAAACCGTATATTCTATGGCAAGCCCAACCTTCGTGCTATGCGCTCGTGAAAGAATTATGTTCAAACGACGATTTTGAGCGGAGATGTTTGACTTTGAGTTCGGGATGTCGTCTGAAGTGTGCAGCCTTTCTATTTTATATGGTAATATTATAAGAGTCGCCGTCTCGCCGAAGTACGGGAAGCAACGGCGTAGAAAAAAACTCGCTGTAAATCGCTGCAAACCAACTCGACGACGAATAAAACGTGAGACAAGACATCATATTGACAAGGTTAGTAGATTTTATTCACATAATGTTGATATTTAAGACAAATTCATTCGTTTGTTTACGGGTTAATGTCAAGTCACATATTTTCAAATTACCGTTAAGACACCCGCACTGCGGGCTACCACACACCTTGAACTTGGGCCGCCTGTGGTTCGACCAAAAAAGCTCAATGGAAATCCGCCAAGAGCACTCCTACTGGTGCCCAAGCTAGAGTCGAGCACTGTGCACCGTGCACTTGAGCAACCGCACTTATACTGGGACTGGCACCCAGGCTAGAGCACTGATCTCTATAAAAGAACTGGATAGCGCATCTATTGTTTCTCGCGCCCTGTTTTTGATGCCGGAAGTGAGCAGCGGCGGCCATCTTGCTAGGACCCACTTGGGTCCTAAACAGTATGGCGTACATAGAAGTGCAAAGCAGTTTAACGACGTTTTTCGCTAAATTCGAGAAGTTTACTAAGATTTACCACCGAATTAAGGGTTCGTAATCTTATTTTATATAATAGTTAAGTGTTTTGAACTCTTTATTCCTTTTACAAAGGCTTTTTTTGCGAAAGATACCAGCCTATGTATTTGCTTCACGAATCACGGTATTAACAAAACAGTCGGTAAACAAATGTCTTCCAAGTCCGCACGTGTACTTGTTTCTGTCTTTCTTTATTTTGTAGTATAAACGCCGTATTATTAAATGGTTTACTGTGATGGGTTTCCTTTAAGTTTAATTGATTTATTGCCGATTATTAAATCCAAATGGGAATTCAAATTTGGAAAATTTCTAGCATAAAACCTTATAGTCCATTTGCCACCTTATATGTTTCTTTAGGCAACCTTGTTGCCATCAGAAGTGTATTGTTTTTTTTTATGGTTTTGTACTCACATGGGTCTATAGAAATAAATTAGCTTGCAATGCAGTTTATACAATAAAGGCCTTCATGGAGGCATAAATAATAGTGAGATATTATAAAGTATGACTTGTCTTTTCGAGTTTTCCACTAAAGTTGAATCATAATATTTGCTGAAATGGTCGGCTTTTCAATGAAAACCAGCTAAACTTTACATTTTTACAAGTAAATGCACCTATTGATATTACCATTTCTGCAGAGTGTCTGCGATACTGTTAGAGTTTTAGTTGGCACTCTGCAAGTTTATTATTGCATAAATGAAATATAATTTCCTGTGTTGACTGTTGACTGTTGACTGATATGATTAATAGCCACCTGCAAATAAATATTCACAACAGTACAGCAAGAGCATTTGCATAATCTATTTAAAATATTTCTACATTTGTAAATACATTATCATTAATTCTCTTGTTTCAGTTGAAGCTACTTTCAATGACACATCTTGATGTTCAGGGCTTCTCATAATCCCATCACAGAATTCTCTTGTCAATATAAACTCTATGTTTTGGGGACTTTTGCCCTTATCAAATGCATTGCAATGGACTCGGTACAGCAAAATTTGGGTTTCCCAACTTGAGAAAGAAACCACAGGCAACCTCTGTGGTAAAAACCCAGTTAAAAAATCAGTTACTATAGTGTTCTTTGGAAGACAAGTAATGCTAATTGTGGTAAAAAACTAAATATTTATAAATATTTACTTAAAATTATAGATGGTTGTCCAATACTGTAGCAAGCATACGGATCGTTAGTTTCGTGAAATTTTGGTTACCATCGGACAAGTCGTTTTGTCATGACGACTCGTAAAAGAAGAGTATCAATCCGTACGAGTCGTAACGGATGGTGAGCTAATTGTCCATCCGTTAATATAGTGTGTCGATCCGTACGGGTCGTGAATATAATAAGTATCGTGCGGTGTAGCTAAAGTAGCCCTCAAAAAAGTTGTCGATCCGTACGGGTCGTAACGGATGGTAAGCAAATTCTCCATCCGTAAATATAGTGTGTCGATCCGTACGGGTCGTGACGAACCGTATGCTACGTTTCACCATCCGTGAATATAATAAGTATCGTGCGGTGTAGCTAAGGTACCCCTCAAAAAAGTTGTCGATCCGTACGAGTCGTAACGGATGGTAAGCTAATTCTCGATCCGTAAATATAGTGTGTCGATCCGTACGAGTCGTAACGGATGGTGAGCTAATTGTCCATCCGTTAATATAGTGTCTCGATCCGTACGGGTCGTGAATATAATAAGTATCGTGCGGTGTAGCTAAAGTAGCCCTCAAAAAAGTTGTCGATCCGTACGGGTCGTAACGGATGGTAAGCAAATTCTCCATCCGTAAATATAGTGTGTCGATCCGTACGGGTCGTGACGAACCGTATGCTACGTTTCACCATCCGTGAATATAATAAGTATCGTGCGGTGTAGCTAAGGTACCCCTCAAAAAAGTTGTCGATCCGTACGAGTCGTAACGGATGGTAAGCTAATTCTCGATCCGTAAATATAGTGTGTCGATCCGTACGAGTCGTAACGGATGGTAAGCTAATTCTCCATCCGTTAATATAGTGTGTCGATCCGTACGGGTCGTGAATATAATAAGTATCGTGCGTGTAGCTAAGGTAGCCCTCAAAAAAGTTGTCGATCCGTACGAGTCGTAACGGATGGTAAGCTAATTCTCCATCCGTAAATATAGTGTGTCGATCCGTACGGGTCGTACCGGATGGTAAGCCAATTCTCCATCCGTAAATATAGTGTGTCGATCAGCACGGGTCGTGACGAACCGTATGCTACGTTTCACCATCCGTAAATATAATAAGTATCGTGCGGTGTAGCTAAGGTAGCCCTCCAAAAAGTTGTCGATCCGTACGAGTCGTAACGGATGGTAAGCTAATTCTCCATCCGTAACTATAGTGTGTCGATCCGTACGGGTCGTGACGAACCGTATGCTACGTTTCACCATCCGTGAATATAATAAGTATCGTGCGCTGTAGCTAAGGTACCCCTCAAAAAAGTTGTCGATCCGTACGAGTCGTAACGGATGGTAAGCTAATTCTCCATCCGTAAATATAGTGTGTCGATTCGTAGGAGTCGTAGCGGATGGTAGGCCAATTCTCCATCCGTTAATATAGTGTGTCGATCCGTACGGGTCGTGAATATAATAAGTATCGTCCGGTGTAGGTAAGGTAGCCCTCCAAAAAGTTGTCGATCCGTACGAGTCGTAACGGATGGTAAGCTAATTCTCCATCCGTTAATATAGTGTGTCGATCCGTACGGGTCGTGAATATAATAAGTATCGTGCCGTGTAGCTAAGGTAGCCTTCAAAAAAGTTGTCGATCCGTACGGGTCGTAACGGATGGTAAGCAAATTCTCCATCCGTAAATATAGTGTGTCGATCCGTACGGGTCGTGACGAACCGTATGCTACGTTTCACCATCCGTGAATATAATAAGTATCGTGCGGTGTAGCTAAGGTACCCCACAAAAAAGTTGTCGATCCGTACGAGTCGTAACGGATTGTAAGCTAATTCTCCATCCGTAAATATAGTGTGTCGATCCGTACGAGTCGTAACGGATGGTAAGCTAATTCTCCATCCGTTAATATAGTGTGTCGATCCGTACGGGTCGTGAATATAATAAGTATCGTGCGGTGTAGCTAAGGTAGCCCTCAAAAAAGTTGTCGATCCGTACGAGTCGTAACGGATGGTAAGGTAATTAATTCTCCATCCGTAAATATAGTGTGTCGATCCGTACGGGTCGTACCGGATGGTAAGCCAACTCTCCATCCGTAAATATAGTTTGTCGATCCGTACGGGTCGTAACGGATGGTAAGGCAATTCTCCATCCGTAAATATAGTGTGTCGATCGGTAAGGGTCGTCACGAACCGTATGCTACGTTTCACCATCCGTGAATATAATAAGTATCGTGCAGTGTAGCTAAGGTAGCCCTCAAAAAAGTTGTCGATCCGTACGAGTCGTAACCGATGGTAAGCTAATTCTCCATCCGTAAATATAGTGTGTCGGTCCGTACGGGTCGTGACGAACCGTATGCTACGTTTCACCATCCGTGAATATAATAAGTATCGTGCGGTGTAGCTAAGGTAGCCCTCAAAAAAGTTGTCGATCCGTACGAGTCGTAACGGATGGTAAGCTAATTCTCCATCCGTAAATATAGTATGTCGATCGGTACGGGTCGTGACGAACCGTATGCTACGTTTCACCATCCGTGAATATAATAAGTATCTTGCGGCCAGGTGAAAATCTTATTAAGATCTTACAAGATCTTACAAGATCTTGTAAGATTCTTATAAGATGACTTTTCTTAATAAGAATCTTAGTAAGATTGTAAATCTTACTAAGATCTTATAAGATTCTTATAAGATAATTTTTCTTATTAAGAATCTTAGTAAGATTGTAAATCTTACTAAGATCTTAATATTAAGATCTTAGTAAGATTTAAAATCTTCATTGAATTTAGATTCTTGATAAGATCTCATTAAGATCTTAGTAAGTTTCTTGTAAGATGTTAATAAGATTTTAGTTTACGGCTAAATTAGTATATACATAAAATCTTAGTAAGATCCTATTAAGGTGTTACAGTACTAAGACAGTACTAAGAATTTATTAAGCACGGCTCGACATGTCTAAATCACGAACGTTTAGCTTCATTTTAGTTCATTGCATAGCTCCAATGGTGGTCTTGATTATTGAAAGGTTTTCTCAAAGTTTACCTAAGTGAAGAAATCGTGTTTCCGGTAAATGCAGAAAACCTAATTTGCATAAAATCTGTCGCTCGCCATAAACGTGCGATTTCTCTAAATACGCAAGCGCTACAAGTATAAATCTTTTCAATAATCAAGACCACCACTAGAGCTATGCAATGAACCAAAATGAAACTCGTGAGACTTGTGAAAAACGTTTCATGAAGAAAATATGTGATTTCTCATGATTTAGACTGTCGAGCCACCTTAAGATTTTATAAGATTATTTAGTAAGATCTTAATAAGAATTTATTAAGATTTTATAAGATTATTTAGTAAGATCTTAATAAGAATTTATTAAGATTTTATAAGATTATTTAGTAAGATCTTAATAAGAATTTATTAAGATTTTATAAGATTATTTAGTAAGATCTTAATAAGAATTTATTAAGATTTTATAAGATTATTTAGTAAGATCTTAATAAGAATTTATTTAGATTTTATAAGATTATTTAGTAAGATCTTAATAAGAATTTATTTAGATTTTATAAGATTATTTAGTAAGATCTTAAAGAAATCTTATTAAGATCTCAGTAAGAATTGAGTAATGAAGAATTGATATGTACATACTGCATACATACATACATACACATATACATACATACATACATACACACACACATACATACACATACATACATACATACATTACATAAATAAAAACAAATTTAAACACTTCAATATAGGCTGTTCTATGCGCATGCTGGACATTACAAAGATTACAATTGTCGGCCACATGGTGGCAATCAATTGCTGATGAGATCCTATTGAGATCAACTTTAACCTAGAAATATAGATCATTATATACATTTATGTAAAGGCAAACGTAACTTAACAACTCTGCCATTTCTATATTTCATAATTTTTCTGTAACATCATGTTTTCAAACAAATTCCACGACTAAAAGTAAAACTTTTAAATTGAATTATATATAAACTATGGACCTTGATTTCAGTAAATTTGTTTTAAAAAAAATATTTATACGTTTCTTTCAATCATGTTCAAATAAAGTGTCAATGGCTACTAAATAACCAGTTTGTACACGTTCGCCAACACTGTCATTGATATATAGACATTTGTGCTGTATTTTGTCGCATTGAATTATTTTATATGTGTTTGTAGTTTCAACAGCAACAAAATCTTCACCAACTAATCGATTGTCCACCACTGCTCGGAGAAATTGATCGGACGGTGGGTCTAAGTCAGCACAAACAGTTTTATCTTGTAAGGTGTATTCTGTTATTAAAGAATATGCTTTATTCTGTTGACGAATGAAGCAGTAAATCATGCCGTAACTGCAGTTGCCACGCTCTGTGTCATACTGAATCAAATAACTGCACGAACGTCCCTTTCTTGTGTACAATTCACTGTGGTATACAACATCCCCTTTCTTGAGGCGGGTACCAATTAAAACGTCTCTCGAGGCTTCTCCAAAGTATCCCCTCAGCAATTCCTGATGCTGTCGCATAGGTTTTGCTTTTAATGGTGGATAAAGGAACATGTTTTCTCCGGATTTAACCAAGTTTTTAGTATCCGCAAGAAAATCACTCACTAAAGCCGAAGAAGCTGGATCGCCTTTGGTTTTCTCTCGAATAAATCTTTCACTGTTACGAGAGATACCAACCGAATTTACCATTTGCTTGACGACTCCTCTTGTTCCATGAAAATGTTTCTTCAGCTGGCTTATAAACGATTCAAAAACAAAGGCGGAGGTACAGGATAAAGGACCATGTAGTTTAACTTGATCGGCCAAATGCGTAAGGCAGTGTGAATTATAAGTGCATGCCTTCTCCGAATAAATTACGGGTTGTAATCGGTGAAAATTGTCAAGCATGAGCTTTGCAGAATCGATATCATACAATAATACATGCTTTTTACATAAACGCTTTATTGCTGTGGCCAATAAAGAGAAATGACAAAAAACATCTACTGGAAAACCCCCAGTGCTGACAGCAGTTCTCAATACAGGCAAAGCCGCGTAAAAAAGAAAAAAGCGGAATTCAGAAGCTTTCCATAACTTAAAATCCGAAAAGGATCGTGGCTTTCGATTTATGTCATGTGGTACTTTAATGGCCAACATTTGGGCAGTGAGCTCATCTTGAACACCTACTAAGCTGAAGGATTCATTGGCATAAGCTGGATCAAACCAGTAACGAAAAAGTTGTCTTTTCAACAGTCCCTCACAGACAGCATGCATCCAGTCAATAGGAACATTGTCCGGAATGCCTATGAGGTCGCGCAGAGGTGAAATTCCTTTAATCCCAAAAACGACGTTTTGAGTATCTTGGACTGCCAACTGAATTTCCTTTACAGCCTCTTTAACGCGTAGCTGAGGTTGATTTGGCAGAAATTTATAAACACGGCTTCTTAGAGTACGCTTATATTCTCCGGGATGAAGACAAAGACTGCAACCAAACTCTCCATTGAACTGTTTCATATTCAATAGCAAAGCTTTGGCTGGTAGATCTGCAACTACTGATTGAACTCGCACTTTTACTGACAAGATTTTGTTTGTTTCAAGTTCAATTTCAAATCCGTTTTTCAACGCAGAAAGTTCCTCCCGAAACGGTGACAAAAAAATATCAAGATCTGGGTTGTGGTGTGTCCCATACCATATCCCAGCAAATATAATATTCTGAAATTTGTATCGCACTTGAGGAGGTAGTTCAACTAAAAAACACAAAAGCGGCCATATTTTTAATCCAGTTGACTTAATTAAGGGAGCACCGTCCGTATTCAAGACAAGAGAGAGAATTAGAGTCTGGTTGTCTTGGTCATATTCGTTTAATGCATCTCCATAGACCGTCCCGTTTTGAATGTCGTTTACACTATCGTCAGATATCAATGCCATATCTCTGCGATACTTTAAAATCATCTCATAGTGCTCTGTAGTAAAATAAAAACACAATAAAAACAGCAATCAATATTAATTTATATAATACTGTTTTTAGAACAAGGGACTTCTCGTGTTAACTATAATTGCTATACACTGCTTTGAATCATCTATGTCCAGGATTTTATTAACAATCCTGGAAAGCTTAGAGCAAATTGAGTTCTATGAAAAGAACGGCAAGTCTCTTGTATCCAATCAGAATTTTATTTTCCAGTATTGTCAACCACTATATGTTCAACAAGATCTTAGGTCATCCTTTATGTGTATTCAGGATGTATATACCCGCAGTTTGTCGAAAGAACATGTCAATATGACAAGCAAAAGTTATAGAACTGTGGGAGACAACCACATCCCCCTTCTCTAAGGGAGCCTAGACACGTCTCTAACTTTCCCCACGCCTATCGTAAGTCAAGGAAAAAACTACTACACAGTATCTAGCTTGTTTCAAAGTAAAATGTTACCTTTGACCAGCTTCTCTAACTGCTGTTTGAGGTTAATGTAGTAAAATGTAAAAGGCTCCTTTTCTTTTGTGTCGCAGCGTTGCTGATGTAAATGGCATTGGTTGTTTGGACAGACATCGTTCTCCAAATTAGACGTACACCTTCTGCATAACTTGTGATGTATGCTACACAATTTCAAATCTTTTAATCGTTTTTCAAAAGCATAGACGTCATGACGTTGCGCAATTTGATGTGGGAGAAAAAAAGTTCAAAATTTTTAATATATCATTCTTGGCGGACCTTGAGGAGTTATGCTTCTTAAAAAGTGCAAGCAACACTGCATCATGACTAGCCGTATTTGAACATTCAGTCTCTGCACAAGACATATGGCTATTACCACTGGAACAATCTGATGGCAGTTCATCGTCATTGGAAGGACTGGACGAATCTCGGCAATAATCACTTTCAGCTTCCATGGCCATTTGCGTGTCAATGGATACTTCAATCTCTTCAAAATTATGATTTTCAATACTACCACTGCTTTCCGGACTGGATAGGAACTCAGGTTCTGGAACATTAAACCTGCGCGCTACTCCACTGTTAGCGTTGTTTCCAGAAAGGTCCTCACCACTGTTATCAGCATTGTTATCAGAAAAATTCTCACTGCTAGTATTGTAGTAAGATAGGTCCTCACTATTATTGGTGTTGTTATCAGAAACGTTTTCACTACTAGTATTGTAGTACGATAAGTCCTCACTTTTAGTATCGGTATTGTCAGAAATGTTCTCACTGCCACTATTAACGTTGCTATCAGAAAAGTTCTCACTGCTAGCGTTGTTGCCAGAAAGGTCATCGATGCCAGTGTTGTAATCCGAAAAGCCTACCTCTAATGACTCATATCCATCTTCTTCACTGTTCCAGTGATGTACACTTTCCTGATCCGTTTCGTCAGACATACTGCACTCGTCGCTTTCAGTCTCCATTAGTACATTTTAACAACGAGCGACGGCTCTCTAGATGAACTATACAGAATATTTTGGCAATTTAAGCTATCATTGCAGTGTATCCTTCTATTTTAATAAAATTACAGTTTATCTTTTATCTTTAAATGCGTAACAGGATGTAGTATCTGATCAGGAAAAAGTAATTAACAATGCAATTAATGATGCTCAATGTAATAATGTGAGCCAGCTCGTGGGCCACGATGTAGGCAATCAACAAAGAAACGTAACATCATTGTCTATTGATCGTTCTTCTGGCGTGAACAATTAATGTTTGTCTGCGCTGAAAAAATGGACGAAATTAACTGATGCTAACAACATGTACGAATATCTTAAGGAGGAATAGCCACGTTCAAATGATACAATATTCCTTAAAACCGGACTCAAGCTGCCGCAACCTTGCATCATGCCACCCATAAAGCGCTGACATATGTTAATAATTATCAGATCACACTCGCCCACTCACAAAAAGAAGCGTAGCCGTCCTATATTTGTTTCTTGAGTTTCGAAATTTTGAAGGACGGAAAAAAATGATTAGAATGCAGGAAGATAAAACATAAATAATAATGCGAACAGCATGGCTAATGGTTTGACAGGTTCTTTTAGGCAGGATTTTTGTAGACAAATTTACTAAATATTTCCTGTCACTCGATCAGTACCTTGCCGCGCGCATCAAATGTCTTTATGTTAAAATGAGTAATGCCAGTCTTCTCATATACCGTCGCCCAATTGTTTCACATCTCCTTTCTAATAGGTGTTTAGCACTTCTGGCTACACTGTAACGCCAGACGATTTTAGTCTGGTTAGCTTCGGACAACCATGAATTAAGTTGATAGTGCACTTAATATACGGGAAAGAACAACGCATTCCATTAACATTTTTATAAGTAGTCAAACCCTTAGTTGCTTCTGTTTAATAATCTGTGCTTACATTTGTACTCGACACTCGACCAAAACCCAAACTCACAGGTCGAAGGTCGTAAAATACGAGGCAGTAGCCTATACAAAAACAACTGAACTGGCGGAGTATATATATTTTTCTCCATTATGTAAAAATGACAATTGCCCGAAGCAAGCGCTTATCAGTACCGAAGTCTGCTGGCTTGTCAAACGTGAAAGAATCTTGGCGCCTTGTTATCTTTTCAAATTCTGAGCTTACTTCATATTGAAGACAACACGCGTTTGTGACTGTGTTGAATTTTCACTTCTAAAAAATGAGCGAACGTCTACAGATGAAGAAGCTGATCAAAGAGAATCCGAAAGGTAATTGTCATAAGTCATTTATTTCATAGATATAAAGTGCAGGAGCGGTATTTCGGGATATAATATCTTTGACAGGAGCGCAAGGCTGCTTAAATACTTCAGGAATGAAAATTGAGCAAAACAAATTCTAAAGTTGAACAGTCGACAATATCTTTCTTTGAAGCGATAGTGTAAACGAACAGCATGTATATGGATTGTAAAGCCTAAACTAAGCATTAACATGCAGGATGACATACGCCTGTACAGTTAGCACTTTATGGTCAATTGAACTCTTTATACTTCTAAGTTTTTAATTTACCGTGAAGTGGTAGAGTTCGTCAAGCTCAAATATGCTCAAGCTCAAATACTCAGATTAATAACACCAAGCTCTTCGACGTACCACATCTTACGGCGTACAACTCTCAGCATATATACCGTGAAGTGTCAAGTGTGTTTGCGTGTCTAGTTGTGCCAGCTAGTATGCTTATTTTACAAACGTTACACAGGCTTAAGTCTAAGGCTGCAGTGTTTCAAAGCATATTAAACTTGTTACAAACGATTTTCCTGTTTTGTAAAGCCGTAATAAAACGAGAACGCAATTAGTCATCGCAAGTCATCGCAAGTTGGCAGTCACAAATTTCTGTGGCGGTCGTTCGAACACCCAAATTAACAAAATAAAGGTTTCATGAGTGTTTTAAACAAGTTTTAACTTTGTCACGGTACATAATATTTTCGGGAAATCATTCAGAGAGGCTGGCTGAGATAGCGTGACTGCCAACTTGCGTTCTCGTTTGATTAGGGCTTAAAGTGACAATATCACTTCGTCACAATCCTGTCTTAAACTGCCTTGCAAGCAACACATGCATGCCAAGCGAAAAACCAGTAGCGTGAAGATTATGTCAAATTTGAATTGCAATGATTGCCAAACATGAACTGTAAATTTTATGGAAATAGCGCAACAATTGAAGCAGTGCTTATGAAAACTGAAATACTTTCTCAGTTTAAGTTTTTTAACACGTGGGTGTTATTGTTAACGTTTGTCACTTGTCAGTCCACTCAGAGAATGCATATTTCAGTCACTTGACTTGAATCGGTATTCGCTGCAAGATTTGCCATGATTTATAATATACATACCCTATTTCTCACAGCAATATAACACTGTGTCGTCGCGATTATTAATTATAGCACTAGCTGTCGAAAAAAATTTAGCGCACATGTGTTATCAAAATTAAAATCGATTATCTGAAAAATTTTGGCTGAGTTGGAATTTGGGTGCAGCCCTTAACGCAATCTGTAATCAACAACACTGAATCGAAATAAGCGGTTGTCTTGAAATAACGTCTAAGACAACAGCCGACTTACATGCATGGTTCAAAATCGTTTTCAAAATTAAGTTGAATCACATGCAACTAATTTATTTGTGGCGAAGCACTTGCAATTCCTCAAAACTAACTTTTTAAAAAACTTGTTGAAATATATTTTCTTGTTTACTAGAAAATCTTTTCGTATAGATTTTGAAGAAAATGATTACTGCGTCGTTTTATTTCCGAGTGAAAACATGCGGTACAGCACTGTTTCTAAAAATGCAATTTTGAATACTGAAATATGCGTCCTAAATTCGCCTGTCCAAGTGAAGAGTGGTAGTAAAAGGCACTCAGGAATATTGATATTTTGTGGTAAGTTAATGTTAATGCTTAGTCGGGGTAATGTACCGTCGTGCTGCAAAGTGGGTCAAGGGAAGTTTGAAAAAAATGTTGTCAGTAGTTAATGCTAATTGCTATATTGATATACGCTATTTGCTATATATGCTAATTGTTATGCTTATTGTATACTACCAAAATCACTATCTAAATTACCTTTTTCAGAATAAGGAAAGTTGTTTGGAAGAATGACGAATTTAACGAAATACATACGAATTCAGTTAAACAATTCACGCTACACGTACGTAATATAAACATGAACGTTTAATTTGGCCGTCTTTAAAACAACTATTTTTTCTGGAAAAGATAATCTAATCAGTCTAGTGATTTTAGTAATAATTATGCTAGTTTACAACAAAAACACAGAGCCAATAATAAATGCGCAACTATAGTAAACCAACTAACTGCAAAGCGTGCAATGTATTTTACACGATTGTAATTTTATCCAAGGAACCAAATTCCAATGTGAGGAAAAGATGATTGAGCTTGATAAAGCATTTGGTGAAAATTTGGAACAAAAAAGAAAGAAATGCCATGAAGTGGATTCAGATGATAGTCAAAGTGAAGAACCTGCATTAAAACGTGCAAAAAAAGAAAGCACCGTCATTGAGAGTCAAACAGGTCCGTTTAAATTAAGACAATTGACGTTTGCATATCAACCCTGTATATATTATTATAATACATAAATATAATATAATATATTATATTTAATTTTATTTTATTTTATTTTGTTATGTTATGTTATGTTATGTTATGTTATGTTATGTTATGTTATGTTATGTTATGTTATGTTATGTTATGTTATGTTATGTTATGTTATGTTATGTTATGTTATGTTATGTTATGTTATGTTATGTTATGTTATGTTATGTTATGTTATGTTATGTTATGTTATGTTATGTTATGTTATGTTATGTTATGTTATGTTATGTTATGTTATGTTATGTTATGTTATGTTATGTTATGTTATGTTATGTTATGTTATGTTATGTTATGTTATATGTTATGTTATGTTATGTTATGTTATGTTATGTTATGTTATGTTATGTTATATTATATTATATTGTATGTAATATATCATATATGAGAAGCCGTTTATTATCTGATTTGAAAACACCGAGACGTGTGTTGAAAAACGAGGTGATAGCCGAGTTTTTTAACACACTTCGGCTCGCGGTGTTTTCAGGTATAGCTTCTCAAACGAGTCAGTATTTAAAGAGAAATTTGCGGTAAAAGTTGTCTTAATTTATGAGAGTTTATTACCACATTTTATAACAACGTCTCAGTAACTGATTTGCATTTTGTTTTCCTTATGAATTATTATTGAGTTTGAGAAATCAAGTCACATGTATACGTCTGTAAATCTCAATAAAGATCATCTTTTGGACAAAGTGATCTTTATCAAAAGTTATGAATACTAATTAGCTTCATTCTATTGTTTCATTTCACAAGTACGATAAAGTATTCGCGTCCGATCTGTATGGGGATTTACTTCGGCCGCCTTGTAAATCCCCATACAGATCGGCCGCTCATGTTTTATCTACTACATATAAAATCATCAATAACCGTCCATTCTTGAATGTATTTAAAAAAAACAACTATAAACTTATCATGAAAAATCCTTTATTTTAAAAGCATATATATGTCTATATAGATCATCAATAAAAGAAAACATATAGTCTTTAAAAAAACATAATATATTTCATAATCTGAGGAAGGGGCAGTGCCCTGAAATATATTATTATGTTTTAAAGTCTATATTTTTTTCTTTAATTGATGATTTATTTAAAATATATATTTAACTTCAATAATTTATTTTTATCAGATGAAATTGTTTCCAGAGAGCTTCTGAAATTAAAGAAAATTACAGAGTCTAAGCAACGTGATAAGGTGTTGTATGTAAGGTGTATTTTAATAGATTTATGTTTTAAACACCTTAAATTTTTGCCCCACATTTATGTCTTAGACATCAAATTTCTCCAATATTAAGCTTGTGCTAAGTTTACAGTATGTAGTTTGTAAATGTACTGCAACATTTACTTGGCAAAACTAATAATGAAATGTTATATGTGGCTTAATTGTTAGGAAAATATTTTTAGATTTAAATATTAGTTACTTTTATTTTATTTTTTACATATTTCATAGTTTTATACATGTTTTAATTACATTCTTTGATTTTTCCTTATAACAGATTGTGCAAAAAGATGATGAAATTGTAACAGACGATGAGGACAATATTAGTTCCAGTACGCTGAAGAAAGAACAAATAATAAGCCATAAACATGAGCAGGAGCAGGAAGCAATTAATTAACAATGTAAAGTTTACTCCATTTTATATACATTATATTCTGTAGTAATATTATAAGTTGATTATATAACGTTCACTTGGTTGCATTAAATATTTGTATTTAAAATTATAAGCACCACATTTTTTATGTTACATTCAGCAGGCATGGAAAGATTCAGTCGAAAATAAACTGGACGAAATCATTTCTTTGTTGGAAAGGAAACGAAATTCCCCAAAGAAACGGTTGACACCAGTCAAAACATCAAACTCAAGTCAACTTGTAAGTTAGACATTCTTTAATTTTGACCAGCTATTACCTTAATCTCAGTATTTATAATTCTAAACCTTCAGTTTTCATTTAATGTGGGAAACCATTTTTATTTAGGTACAAAAAAGTCATACCCTGACCTCAGTAGAGATAGTTAAATGTTTTCAGGTTGTCACCCCTGTAGTGTTTGAGTATCTGATAAAATGGCATGCACCCTGAAAAGGTTTAACTTATTAAATTTTTTTTCCTTAAATTTTGTTAGAAAAAGCAAAAGCAACTGTCTTTCAATTGCGTATTTTGGTTGTGGGAAAATTTTTAACTGGAAATGTATAAGCAAGTTAAATAGATGAATTAATATTACATTGTATAAAGAATTAGTTACAAGACCTTAGACTAATTAAATACCCATTTAAAATTGACTTTTAATTGATATTTAGAAAAATGATCCATCCTCTCCTTCTTGTAACTCTCCTGAAACGAGCACTCGGTCATCCCAGCAGCAATTAGAGCAGATGGTAAGATTTATCCTTAAAGTGCCTATCTCAGGGTTGGGGATTTTACATATTTAGGATATTTGGAACATTTTAAGACGATTTGTAATATATCTTGTCAGACGAAAATTTCATCTTCATGGGCTTTTTCGCTGTTAAAGGTTCGTCAAAGCAGGAATATGTGTATATTAAACCCTATTTCTAAATCCCTGCTTTTACATCACTTCCGGAACCTGTAACAGCGAAAAAGCCCATGAAGATGAAATTTTCGTCTGACAAGATATATTACAAATCGTCTTAAAATGTTCCAAATATCCTAAATATGTAAAATCCCCAACCCTGAGATAGGCACTTTAACATGGAGTAATTATGGTTCTTATATCTTAACCAGTTTCTCAAAAATTAAATAATTACAGTAGTTATCTAGACGGTTTGGAAAGTATATTTTTTCTTTTTATGGGTTTAAATCATTAAGTTTAATAATAAACTAAAATGTAATTTAATAGTACATGTAATACAAATGTATCATTTTTATTTTTAGGATTATAATAATACAAATCTGTTAGCAGTGCCAACTGGTGGTGAAATAAAGAAATACGCTTTGCGGCTTTTATCCATTGTATTTGAAGAAGCTGAGATGAAAAATGGAATTATTGGCCCAATTGGAAAAAAGTGGAGGACCGCCAGGGCTGAACTGGACAATGAAAGAGTCCAGATGATAAAAGGTATTGAATTTACTGTAAATGACATAGCTCAGTCCAATAGTTAGGGACATTAAAACAAACGTACATTAATTATATACTGTATTATTATTATTTTGGACACACTTTTATTAATTGACTTGGAAATTTTAATATAATTTGGTTTCAAAGTTTAAACTTTTTTATTTCTAGATGCTTTGATAAAAAAGTTTGGAGAATCCTCTTTTAATAAGAAATGGGATGGAATTAGGCGATCATTAAATCAAAAATGTATTGATGCCAAAAACAAATTAAAGAGAGAGAATTTATCATCTCAATAGATAGATAATGATTGCTAAAAATCTACAGTACTGCTTTAACATTTCAAGTCATGATAATTATTACATATACAGTATGAAATTTATTGATGTGTAAACTTTTGCATGATTTTTAAGAGGTGTATTGCTGTACAATATATGAATTTTAATAATTATTCATACTTAGATCTTTTCTCATATTATCAATATTAAAATTCGATTTGTTTGTATTCTTTATGTTTGTTCATCTACGGTGTATGACACTTGTACGATGAAGATCTTGCAACATCTTACAAATTAGATTCTTGTTAAGATTCTTACAAGATATTTACAAGATTCTTACTAAGATTCTTACTAAGATCCTTACTAAGATCCTTACAAGATTCTTACTAAGATTCTTACTAAGATTCTTACTAAGATTCGTACTAAGATTCTTGCAAGATTCTTACAAGATTCTTACAAGATTCTTACTAAGATTCTTACTAAGATCCTTACTAAGATCCTTACAAGATTCTTACTAAGATTCGTACTAAGATTCTTACAAGATTCTTACAAGATTCTTACAAGATTCTTACAAGATTCTTACAAGATTCTTACAAGATTCTTACAAGATTCTTACAAGATTCTTACAAGAAATTCTACCAAGATTCTTACAAGATTCTTATATAAGAATCTTAATAAGATTCTTATTAAGATTTTCCACCTGGGTTAAATAAAGGTAGCCCTCAAAAAAGTTGTCGATCCGTACGAGTCGTAACGGATGGTAAGCTAATTCTCCATCCGTAAATATAGTGTGTCGATCCGTACGGGTCGTGACGAACCGTATGCTACGTTTCACCATCCGTGAATATAATAAGTATCGTGCGGTGTAGCTAAGGTAGCCCTCAAAAAAGTTGTCGATCCGTACGAGTCGTAACGGATGGTAAGCTAATTCTCCATCCGTAAATATAGTGTGTCGATCCGTACGGGTCGTGACGAACCGTATGCTACGTTTCACCATCCGTGAATATAATAAGTATCGTGCGGTGTAGCTAAGGTAGCCCTCAAAAAAGTTGTCGATCCGTACGAGTCGTAACGGATGGTAAGCTAATTCTCCATCCGTAAATATAGTGTGTCGATCGGTATGGGTCGTTACGAACCGTATGCTACGTTTCACCATCCGTGAATATAATAAGTATCGTGCGGTGTAGATAAGGTAGCCCTCAAAAAAGTTGTCGATCCGTACGAGTCGTAAGGGATGGTAAGCTAATTCTCCATCCGTAAATATAGTGTGTCGATCCGTACGGGTCGTGACGAACCGTATGCTACGTTTCACACCATCCGTGAGTATAATAATTCGATCGTTGAATAGGCTAATAAGTATTGTGTGTGTCAAAAATATGCGTCGATTACGTTCTGCCGTATGTTATATTCATGTAACTAGGAGTTCTTATCAGAAGTGAAATGCTGCGTCGCGACTGACAGAACGGAGCAGTGCACAGGAGGTTGGTGTAGAAGTGTTCAGGATTGAACTACAGAACGATTGCTTCTCTGCTTTCACGGTAAGAATAACCAGAAATAACCAGTTATTTATTGACTGGGAATCGAGTAGTTGACACTAAAATCGAGTCCGCTGTTTTGTCTGTTTTCGCTTGCTTACTGGAACTGCCAAAATGCGAGAGTTTTTGAGAGTCTGTGGACAAGAATGCGGATTACCCGATATTTCGATAACGAACGCAATCGCTGTATGTTTCTTATTTGTTATCGTCCTCGACGGCTTCAGTACTTTACTAAGCTGGAGTAATCAAGGATTATGTAAATGCGTTCGACGCATGTGGAGCAATAGATGAATAGATGGTGAATTAAGATTGCTTTATAAACATAAAATTATGCTGTAACGAATTATGAGAATACAGCGTCTCAATAATTAACCTCAATGTTTTTGACAACGTTGATCCCGCATTCCCGTTCGTTAGTTCGATTTGAAATATGACCGCTCGATTAGTCAGCCGCAAATATTACAAAACGTGAAGTTCGATTAGGCAAACGTGTCGCTTGAATGGAAAAATTATAGTCGCGAGGCTTGCTCGTTTCAAGTGAATGTTGTTCGAATTAGATGTATGGCGTTCAAATGGTCACATTGAATTTTGACATTATAAACGCGCCATATGATTACCGTATGTTATTTTAATATTGCGTGGTTTATATTCTGCATTGTATTTATTTCATCGGCCATGCTATAGAAAATTTCTTGCATCATTCTGCTGGCCTAATCCTGAACATTTCTACGGTCAAGCTCGTATCCACTGCTCCTGTGTCAGTCGCGAGACAGCATTTCACTTCTGTCATTCTGATATAAAGAACTCCTAGTTTTTAAAATAACATACGGTAATCATATGGCGCGTTTGTAATGTCGAAATTCAATGTGACCATCTGAACGCCATACATCTACTTCGAAAAACATAAATGTTTCTTGAAACGAGCAAGCCTCGCGACTATAAATTTTCTATTGAAGCGACACGCTTGCCAAATGGAACTTCATATTTGTGATATTTGCGGCTGACTTATCTACCGGTCATATTTCAAATCGAACTAACGAATAACATTTATAAGCTAGGTGACGATTGTTTGTTGTTTGGAGGAAACGGCGTTTGTAGGTTTTTATAGATTTTCTGATTATTAGGCACTTGTCGAGAAGTCGGAGTTTTCATTCATTGTAGAGGGCATTTAAGTTTATAAATGATAGAATTGGTATTGCATTGTTTTGTTTGTGTCATATTTGGAATAATAAATTTCTGTTAAGATTAATTGATGTTGTTGGTGTGTAGTATTTAATGCTTTAATGAAGTACTCCTAAAAAACAGCATACACTATACTAGGAGAAGGTTAATTAAAATAGGAAGTTAAATATCGTAGAATAAAGTGTTCAATAAATGAAATAAATAATAGGTTAATCATCATGTATATATGACAAGCGACGTCATATAAATTCATATTCGTTGAGCGTTTGCAAGTTTTTTTTAGAACGGGGCAATCGTGTATAAATCATGATGTATATATGACAAGCGACGTGATATAAATTCATATACCTTGAGCGTTTGGAAGGTTTTTTAGAACGAGGCAATCGTGTATAAATCATCATGTATATATGACAAGCGACGTCATATAAATTCAAATTCCTTGAGCGTTTGCAACAGAACGAGGCAATCCTGTATAAATCATCCGCAAATATTACAAAACGTGAAGTTCGATTAGGCAAACGTGTCGCTTGAATGGAAAAATTATAGTCGCGAGGCTTGCTCGTTTCAAGTGAATGTTGTTCGAATTAGATATATTTATTCAAACAACAACATAAATACCAGATTTGGTATATAAGATACATACATATAACATATAAACTGAACTACGTGCTCAACTACTGTATAGACTTTCAAAACTTGTTAAAACATTAAAACAGTATTTAGCTACCAAAGTCATAATTGTTTTGTCTTGCATAGCAATGACATACATAAAAAGGTCTTGGTAGCTAAATTTAGTAAACGAGTTATTTATTTTACAGAGACTTTCCATAAAATTAACTCTAAGATCGGCGAACTTTGTGTTTCTGCATGACATTAAAAGGTGTTGTTCGTTCCCAATCTCATTTAGATCACAATGTTTGCATAATCTTTCACTGTATGAAACATTTCCGTATCGACCAGTTTCAACAGGTAATTTATGAGCTGAAATTCTTAATTTTGTAACCGCTTGACGATGTTTGAAGTTGCGAATTGAAGAAAGATATTTTTCAAAGCCAAAATTTATTTTCAGTTTTTTAAAGACTCTTAATTTGCCATTATTTCCACCTTGTTGAATCTGCTCTTTCCAGTATTCGGTATAAAACTCATGTAATTTATTCCTCAAGTAATGGCAAAAATTTCCTTGTTCTTCGGGTGGTATTACAAAATTTTTAAAATTATTAACTTCTATATTACATAGTTGTAGTAAATATTTTGTGAATAATATTGGTTGTAAATTAGAGTCCATACAGACTCTCGCTGCTTCACCAGCGAGGGTATCTGTAAAAGTTGAGCTTTTGATGCGAAACCAATATTTTGTTATAAGTGTAGCTATTTGTATAATTAGGGGTGCCCTTCCTAGTTCACCATAGACAGCTAAATTAGTAGATTTTGAGTGCACACCCAAGATTCTTTTGCAGAATTTTAGATGTAGTCTTTCTATATCATTTGTTAATTTAAAAATTTTGGTTTTAAACATCGCAAAAGAGTTTATTTTACCCAGTAAGTATGGACCCCAAATTTCGCAGCTATACAGTAAAACGGGAACTACAGTTGAAGAGAAAAGTTTTAAAAGTAATTTTATTGGTACATTCTCCACGTTTGAAAAACGTTTGAATAAACAATGATAGGCACGTATTGCTTTACCATAAAGTATTTTTTGTGTTCGTTTAAAATTACCGGAAAAGTGAAAAGTAATACCAAGGTAACAATATTCATCAACTTGCTCTAGAGCAATATTCCCAAAAGACCAAATTGATGAGAAGTGTGCACGTCTTTGGGTTGGTGTTCCAAACAATAAAACTTTTGATTTTTTTAAATTAATGTTCAACTTCCATTTCTTGGTGTAAAATTCAAGCTTTGTGAGACAGTTTTGTAAGCCAGACTTGGACTCGGATAGTAAAACTAAGTCGTCTGCGTAAAGTAAACAATTTAAATCAGTTTCATCAAGTTTTACTGGGGCACACGAGCTGTTAAATAGATTAGGTATATCATTGATAAACATGTTGAATAAGGTGGGACTTAGATTGCATCCTTGTTTTACCCCAATATGGGACTTAAAGAAAGGAGTACTTCCCTTATCCAATTTTACCGAGCAATCAACTGAGGAATACATACTTAGCATTAGACGTATGAAATTCTTACTACAACCATATTGAATAAGTTTGAAGAAAAGTCCTTCTCTCCACACGCTGTCGTAGGCTTTTTTAAAGTCGATAAAACAGGCAAAAATTGGTTTTCGTTTTGACTTATAAACATCTATTAAAGTTTTAAGAACTAGTAAATGATCTGCTGTTCTGCAATTTTTCCGAAAACCGATTTGACATTTACTCATAATTTTGCACTCTTCCAGAAATTTAGTTAAACGAGTATTCATAATCAATGTGAAAAATTTTCCTAGACAGCTGCCTATACAAATTCCTCTATAGTTACTCGGGTCAATTGTACTACCTGATTTATATATTGGGACTATGAAACCCTTTGACCAATGTGATGGAAACACACCGTAGGATAGAATAGTATTAAACAATTTTACAAAATAGGATGGTAAAACTTCGACTGCTAACTTAATGATCTCATTGGACAGTGAATCACCGGCACTGGCTTTTTTGTTCTTTAATCTCTTTGACAGTTTGCACAATTCTTCAAGTGAGATTGGTTTGTCAAGGGTATCGTTTTTGCAGGCTGCCCAAATATTGAAATCCTTCACAATTTGAGCTTCGTTGCTTATCTTTTCAGTGTTGAAATTGAATTGTGACATTGAATTGACAATTGACAATTTTCACATTGACAATTTTCACATTGAATTGTGACATTAAATTGTGACATTATAAACGCGCCATATGATTACCGTATGTTATTTTAATATTACGTGGTTTATATTCTGCATTGTATTTATTTGATCGGCCATGCTATAGGAAATTTCTTGCATCGTTCTGCTGGCCTAATCCTGAACATTTCTACGGCAAGCTCGCATCCACTGCTCCTGTGTCAGTCGCGAGGCAGCATTTCACTTCTGTCATTCTGATATAAAGAACTCCTAGTTTTTAAAATAACATACGGTAATGATATGGCGCGTTTCTAATGTCAAAATTCAAGGTGACCATCTGAACGCCATACATGTAATTCGAACAACATTTACTTGAACGAGCAAGCCTCGCGACTATAAATTTTCCATTGAAGCGACACGCTTGCCAAATCGAACTTCATCGGTTTGTGATATTTGCGGCTGACTTATCTACCGGTCATATTTCAAATCGAAGTAACGAACGAACGAACGGGAATGCGAGAGCAC
Organism: Corallium rubrum; assembly: GCA_964035015.1. Taxonomy (NCBI): domain Eukaryota; kingdom Metazoa; phylum Cnidaria; class Anthozoa; order Scleralcyonacea; family Coralliidae; genus Corallium; species Corallium rubrum. The sequence goes on from CAXIUP010000096.1 coordinate 60,543, forward strand.
CGTTGTCAAAAACATTGAGGTTAACCTTCAATTTAGACACTGTATTTTGATAATTCGTTACACCATAATTTTATGTTTATAAACCAATCTTCATTCACCATTTACTGGTGGACATGCGTCGAACGCATTTACATAATCTTTGATAGTAAACTATACTGAAGCCGTCGACGATATAAATAAGAAACATACAGCGATTGCGTTTGTCATGGAACTATATCGGACAAGCGAGTCGTCATATAAGTTCATATTTCTTTAGCGTTTCTGGTGATTTTGTTTATAGTTATGACAAGCGACGCGTCATATAAGTTCATATTGCTTTAGCGTTTGCAAGGTTTTTTGAGAACAAGGCAATCCTGAACACGACGTGATATATAAATCATCATATATATATGACAAGCGACGTCATATAAATTCATATTCCTTGAGCGTTCGCAAGGTTTTTTTAGAACGAGGCAATCCTGTATAAATCATCATGTATATATGACAAGCGACGTCATATAAATTCATATTCCTTGAGCGTTTGCAAGGTTTTTTAGAACGAGGCAATCCTGTATAAATCATCATGTATATATGACAAGCGACGTCATATAAATTCATATTCCTTGAGCGTTTGTAAGGTTTTTTTAGAACGAGGCAATCCTCATGTGTCACATGCGACGTGAGAAGTTGTTATTGCTTCAACGTTTTGTAATATAAGTTGTTATTGCTTTAACGTTTCAAGGTGATTGTTAATATGGTTTTAAAGTTACGATATTTGGTTTACCCATTGTAAATGAAGTATTTGTAATCAGTATACGAGCTGTACGATGCGTACGGATCGTAATTTGTTTAATTTTGTAAGGGTGTCATGTGGTCGCTCAGCTGCAGTTGATTGGTGGTTGACGGATGTAACGGATCGTAAATTAAGTATTTTCAATCCGTACCATCCGTACAAACCGTACGGATGGTAAGGTCATTTGGTGAGGATGCAATATTGTAGCTCAGCTGGAGTTCATCCGTGAAGCGCAGGCTGCGCAGCATGACGCAATTAACGAAACGAAAATGTAGATTACGGATCGTAAATAACGTTTACCATCCGTATACGATCCGTATGAATTCACGAAACGAAAATATAGATTACGGATGGTAAATAACCTTTACGATCCGTATGAATGCGACAGTATCGGATGGTAAATAACCTTTACGATCCGTATGAATGCGACAGTATTGGACATGTATGAAATTATAGAAATGCAACTCCACATATAGAACCTTGTAATATATACATGCATACAGTATTAACAACAATCAACTGAGCCCTTAACCTTGTGATCACTTTTGAAATCTCTCTAATCATTGAACAATTACAATAACAGAGCAAATGTTACATAGGGTTGCAATCTGTATCCAGATTAACACCTGAGCCACTGGACTACAAAATAAAATACAGTAAAACCCCGCATATAAGAACCTGGTTTTTAAGAACCTGTTAGGCTAAGATTGTCCATTTAGATCCCCTTTACATAAGAACCTGTTTTAGCCTAAAATTTGAAAAGGTTCTTAATTTATAATTTACTACTTAGGAATTCAAAGTAAAAAGGGCATACAACGAATAAGATAACGAAGAATAGGTTTGTATTTTTTAAGATTGAAGTCATTTAGACCTAATTATATTCATTTTTTGTATAAATAATGGGCTGTACCAATATTCTGCCAGGAACAACCACATTTTTTTTCTTAAGAAAATAAGAACCTGTTTAAGAACATAAACAGCCTAATTTCCCATTAAGCACCAATTATATAAGAACCTTTTTAGGCTAACTTGAAAAATACAGGTTCTTATATGCGGGGTTTTACTGTACATGTATTAAAATAGCTATGATACTAAAGCCAAGCCAATTACGTGTATGTGTACAACCTGTAAAAGTAATAGACTAAAGATTACAGTCTTACTAAGATGATAGAGCAAAGATCACTTGCAGCAAGTTTTGATGACTGAGCTATTGAACTAGATAAGCAAGGGTAGAAAACTGACAAAAGAAAAATACACATGCTGCCTAAGTGGTGATTGAAAGAGTCAAACTGAAAATACCACATTAGAAAACCATGTGAACCACTGAACCCTTTGAAGTAGCACAAAAAAGTAGAAACAATACTAATGTCAAGTCTTGACATATAATAGCCTAGCAGATTATAGACAGCATATTAACTCAAACAACTAATTTATGGGTGCATGGGAATGTGGTACCCATTTATAGTCAATGAGTCATTGACCAGTTAGTAAAATCAAGGGTCCAAATTAAAATACTATTTCAAAAAGACAACTTATAATTAATATCTCACTGAATATATGCGTTCACGTTAAAGATTTTTACTAAGTTATATAAATTGCATGTATAGGTTTTTAATATGGCTAAAACGTTTCCAAATTTGAATTCCATTTGGATTTAATAATCGGCAATAAATCAATCAAAACTTAAAGGAAACCCATCACAGTACACCACTTAATAATACGGCGTTTATACTACAAAATAAAGACAGAAACAAGTACACGTGCGGATGGTTGTCCAATACTGTATCAAGCATACGGATCGTTAGTTTCGTGAAATTTTGGTTACCATCGGACAAGTCGTTTTGTCATGACGACTCGTAAAAGAAGAGTATCAATGCGTACGAGTCGTAACGGATGGTAAGCTAACTGTCCATCCGTTAATATAGTGTGTCGATCCGTACGGGTCGTGAATATAATAAGTATCGTGCGGTGTAGCTAAAGTAGCCCTCAAAAAAGTTGTCGATCCGTACGGGTCGTAACGGATGGTAAGCAAATTCTCCATCCGTAAATATAGTGTGTCGATCCGTACGGGTCGTGACGAACCGTATGCTACGTTTCACCATCCGCGAATATAATAAGTATCGTGCGGTGTAGCTAAGGTACCCCTCAAAAAAGTTGTCGATCCGTACGAGTCGTAACGGATGGTAAGCTAATTCTCGATCCGTAAATATAGTGTGTCGATCCGTACGAGTCGTAACGGATGGTAAGCTAATTCTCCATCCGTTAATATAGTGTGTCGATCCGTACGAGTCGTGAATATAATAAGTATCGTGCGGTGTAGCTAAGGTAGCCCTCAAAAAAGTTGTCGATCCGTACGAGTCGTAACGGATGGTAAGCTAATTCTCAATCCGTAAATATAGTGTGTCGATCCGTACGGGTCGTACCGGATGGTAAGCCAATTCTCCATCCGTAAATATAGTGTGTCGATCAGCACGGGTCGTGACGAACCGTATGCTACGTTTCACCATCCGTAAATATAATAAGTATCGTGCGGTGTAGCTAAGGTAGCCCTCCAAAAAGTTGTCGATCCGTACGAGTCGTAACGGATGGTAAGCTAATTCTCCATCCGTAACCATAGTGTGTCGATCCGTACGGGTCGTGACGAACCGTATGCTACGTTTTACCATCCGTGAATATAATAAGTATCGTGCGCTGTAGCTAAGGTACCCCTCAAAAAAGTTGTCGATCCCTACGAGTCGTAACGGATGGTAAGCTAATTCTCCATCCGTAAATATAGTGTGTCGATTCGTACGAGTCGTAGCGGATGGTAGGCTAATTCTCCATCCGTTAATATAGTGTGTCGATCCGTACGGGTCGTGAATATAATAAGTATCGTCCGGTGTAGGTAAGGTAGCCCTCCAAAAAGTTGTCGATCCGTACGAGTCGTAACGGATGGTAAGCTAATTCTCCATCCGTAAATATAGTGTGTCGATCCGTACGAGTCGTAACGGATGGTAAGCTAATTCCCCATCCGTTAATATAGTGTGTCGATCCGTACGGGTCGTGAATATAATAAGTATCGTGCCGTGTAGCTAAGGTAGCCCTCAAAAAAGTTGTCGATCCGTACGAGTCGTAACGGATGGTAAGCTAATTCTCCATCCGTAAATATAGTGTGTCGATCCCTACGGGTCGTGACGAACCGTATACTACGTTTCACCATCCGTGAATATAATAAGTATCGTGCGGTGTAGCTAAAGTAGCCCTCAAAAAAGTTGTCGATCCGTACGAGTCGTAACGGATGGTAAGCTAATTTTCCATCCGTAAATATAGTGTGTCGATCCCTACGGGTCGTGACGAACCGTATGCTACGTTTCACCATCCGTGAATATAATAAGTATCGTGCGGTGTAGCTAAGGTACCCCTCAAAAAAGTTGTCGATCCGTACGAGTCGTAACGGATGGTAAGCTAATTATCCATCCGTAAATATAGTCAAAAAGTTGTCGATCCGTACGAGTCGTAACGGATGGTAAGCTAATTCTCGATCCGTTAATATAGTGTGTCGATCCGTACGGGTCGTGACGAACCGTATGCTACGTTTCACCATCCGTGAATATAACAAGTATCGTGCGGTGTAGCTAAAGTAGCCCTCAAAAAAGTTGTCGATCCGTACGAGTCGTAACGGATGGTAAGCTAATTCTCGATCCGTTAATATAGTGTGTCGATCCGTACGGGTCGTGAATATAATAAGTATCGTCCGGTGTAGGTAAGGTAGCCCTCCAAAAAGTTGTCGATCCGTACGAGTCGTAACGGATGGTAAGCTAATTCTCCATCCGTAAATATAGTGTGTCGATCCGTACGAGTCGTAACGGATGGTCAACTAATTCTCCATCCGTTAATATAGTGTGTCGATCCGTACGGGTCGTGAATATAATAAGTATCGTGCCGTGTAGCTAAGGTAGCCCTCAAAAAAGTTGTCGATCCGTACGAGTCGTAACGGATGGTAAGCAAATTCTCCATCCGTAAATATAGTTGTCGATCCGTACATGTCGTGACGAACCGTATGCTACGTTTCACCATCCGTGAATATAATAAGCATCGTGCGGTGTAGCTAAAGTAGCCCTCAAAAAAGTTGTCGATCCGTACGAGTCGTAACGGATGGTAAGCTAATTCTCCATCCGTAAATATAGTGTGTCGATCCGTACGGGTCGTGACGAACCGTATGCTACGTTTCACCATCCGTGAATATAATAAGTATCGTGCGGTGTAGCTAAGGTAGCCCTCAAAAAAGTTGTCGATCCGTACGAGTCGTAACGGATGGTAAGCTAATTCTCCATCCGTAAATATAGTGTGTCGATCCGTACGAGTCGTAACGGATGGTAAGCTAATTCTCCATCCGTTAATATAGTGTGTCGATCCGTACGGGTCGTGAATATAATAAGTATCGTGCGGTGTAGGTAAGGTAGCCCTCAAAAAAGTTGTCGATCCGTACGAGTGGTAACGGATGGTAAGCTAATTCTCGATCCGTAAATATAGTGTGTCGATCCGTACGGATCGTGACGAACCGTATGCTACGTTTCACCATTGGTGAATATAATAAGTATCGTGCGGTGTAGCTAAGGTAGCCCTCAAAAAAGTTGTCGATCCGTACGAATCGTAACGGATGGTAAGCTAATTGTCCATCCGTAAATATAGTGTGTCGATCCGTACGGGTCGTGACGAACCGTATGCTACGTTTCACCATCCGTGAATAAGTCCGGGGTTCTGATTGAGATCACTAAGAAGGCGACTGTGGCTAACGTAGTCTGTCGGATCTTTGTGCTGAGTGATGGTTTGGTAAATATGGTAAATAAGAATCTAAAATCAATCCAGTATTAAATGGACCACCCATTCAATATGCTGATCGTTGGTATGACGGCCTGTGGAAAAACCTGGTATCTCCTGAAGATGTTAGAAGATGAATACTTCAGGTTCTTCGACTACATCGTTCTGCTCTGTCCGACGTTCAGCTGGAACAAAACCTACACCACCTGGAAATACACCTCCGACCCGGACTTCATCGCTGTGGACTGTAGTCAGGACGACGTTGAGATTGTACTAGAATATATTGTTCGGATATTCAAAGGATCCAAAACACTGATAGTCCTCGACGACTGTGCCAGTGGGCAACCCGTAAAAAACAGAACAAGTGAGTTGGTTAAATTAGCCTTCAGCGCCCGGCACTACAATCTGTCAACTATCGTAATCACACAACAACTAACAGCTATCACAAAACCCTACAGGGAGAATATCAGTAAGTTGGTAACGTTCTACAACCCTAACAAAACCGACATGAAGGTCATCACTGATGACTACCTTGGTGGTTTAGACCGTGAAAACGTCATAGGGATAACTGAAAAGCTAAAAGAAAACAAATACGCTAGGCTTGAGATTATGTTAAGGCATCCGTACGCGTATAAGGTGGTTATCCCAAAATCTGGTCCGTAGTAAGATGGCCGAAAAGAAAACTAAAACGGTGAGAGTTGGGAAAAAAATCAAGACACCCGCCGTGGAACCAGCTGAAGAATCTGTTGAGAGGTTGGAAACGGAAATACCTACTGAGATTCCCAACCTAGTCGATGAGCTCGTCAATGATCTGAAAAAGACTGAGGAAACCAGCCCAACACCCCCACCAACCGATGACACCAACAAGAAGAGGAGTGAACTGATAAAATTATCAGAGGATGGTGAGATAACTCAGTCAGTCAGCTACATCAAAAAAGCGTCGGTAAAGGTTGTGGATAAGCTGTACGCTGAATACGAGGCTAAAAGGATGGAAAGAGCTAATGAATTCCTGACTGATATGTTAATCAGTAGGTTCTCCAATGTTCTCGGTGGTTTGGACGCCGTAGAAAGCTCTGAGGAGCTAGACAATGAATTACAAAAAGACAAACTGTTAAAGAGTGACGTTGGTAAAGTTGTAGCCATGATCACACCGTACATACCATGTCTCGGACTGTTATCCAGAGGTATAACTGTGGGAAAACATGTGTATCAACACAAAACAAAATTATCTGAACAGAAACCGGAAACCAAACGAAACCAAAACCAAAACCAAAACCAAAACCAAAACCAAAACTAAAACCAAAACTTTAATTTATGGGTTAAAAGATGATTGGTCGTCCCCTGTCACCTGACATACGGAATTTACATACGGCTCGCTTGTGATTAACCCTCGACCACCCGTATGAAATCTGTTGTGTTTCATTATATCAAATCCAACAAAAGCGTCTGGAAAAGGAAAACTAACATTTGGGAGACCTTTTGTTAGGAATAAAAAAAAACTGAAACGAGGATATAAAAATCGTGAAAACAGCCCAAATGGTCCACTTTTAAAAAAACCCCTTTCAAACATCCTTTCTTGATGAATTCCAGAATTTTTTTTTTTGGTTTGGGTCCCTTTTCGTCCCTTTTTCTTATACTTAAAAAATTTTTTAAAAAAGTTTACCGTTTTGGGCGACCCTCCTTGCTGAATCTGATCATCTGGGGGCTGTCTTTGTTGAGAAAAAAAAAAGTGCGCCGGTACCCTCATGTTCTATACTACTGGGGGCGTTTTGGCCAATCACGAACGAGAATAAAGTTTGAATATATAATAACATGTATTATTAGCTTGTGAATTCTGTGGGTTTGTTTAGATTTATTATTAGTGCTTTTCGTATTAAAGTTAGTAGAGCTTTATAAATACATTTTAAAGTTTTTTGAACGTAGCTTAAAAAGTTATTGTTCATGATCCAACGTTTCGACACTCGGATCTAGTGTCTTCATCAGGGGTGATCGTTGTGAAAACAGGTCCCAGCAACACCGCTGCCAAACGTTTTGCGCATGCGCGACGTCCGAGCTCGTCCCAGGCTCTCCTCAGAAAAAGAGCGGGAAAACACTGAAATATTTGGACTTGTCCAAGAGTCCGACCCAAAAGTTAAAATTATAAGCATACTAGAAATACATAAATGCAATATCCCCTCGCTCGCTTTTACAGCAAACCCCCCACCCCCTTGCGCTCTTTTTCATTGGAGGCCTGGAAATAGCTACTCCTGTCGGAACGCATTCTCGTACCCAGATCCTCGCGAATGGTCGGAACGATGAAAATATAGTTTTAATTATGGTAGAATATTTGGGGGGGAAAAAACACTCTATTTTTTTTGAAGAAAAATGCCACAAAGAACAAAGAAAAATTTAAGGATGATATTTCGTAAAATATATTGAGATGAAGAAAATTGCGCGTTGCCACCAGGGTTTGAACTCAATCTCGTTCGCGTGCAAACCGACGACGTTACCACCACACTACGGAAGCAGGCATCAGAATTTCATTAAAATATTAGGGTTATATTTTACAGTTCTTTCTTCCCATGTTTACAAAGAACATCGCGTGGTATCTAAAAATATTTGCATTTTGAAAACTACTCAAACTATCAGGGGCGTAGCCAAGGGGGGGCGAGGGTGGGCGGTCGCCCCCCCCAATGGTCTCCAAGAACGTTCTCGTGAAAAGTTTAAATCCGTGGAGAAACTTGTAGGGGGGGGGGGGTACAGTTGTTTTAAGTCCGAGTAGATAGTTGATGTGTTCTATATATTGCAGGCATGCATATGCTATAAATTACAATAGTAAGGGTCTATACAAAATGCTTCCAACCTGTTTTTACATTTACAACTTGTTTATAAATAAATCTAAAGATATTCTGACGTACATGTATCATTCTATGTTCTGGTTTGATTTCAACAAAATTATGTAATTTATTGCTTTCAGATTACTCTTAAATGCTTGCCTCAAAGTGCAGGAAATAGTGTTTCCGAGACCCTAGAAATCCAAAATTTTCAGGGGGGGCATGCCCCCGGACCCCCCTAGGAGACCGAGGTTCTCGCCCCCCCAAACCCAAGACCCTGGCTACGCCCCTGCAAACTATATTCATTTATGGCATTTTAAATTTATTTACACTGATATAACAAAAACAATTTTTCATTTCGAAATCTGAATTGCTGAAAGTGTTTTCACATACATGTTAATAAATATTCAGTTCAACAGCATTTGTAGTCTTTGTACGTTTTACAAAAGAAGAAATGTTCCTTCTCCATTTTTATGCTAAATTGTAAACAACCGCTACGTCATATGTAGTTTTACAATAAGAAAGCCATTTAAAAGGAGATAAGACGGCAGCCACAGGTAAAAAATACAACGTAACAGGCATTGGCAAGAAAAAACATACAATGCCGGATATGATACGTACTTCAAGGACACACAAAATATAAAACAAAATTAACAGTGATAGATGTAAACAGGGAAACTCAACAGTTTTGCTACTAAGCGTTCGTGATTACTGAGAGCGACTGCTCTATATTTTTACCGTAGCTTTGTAAACTTTTCGGCCTTTGTCTTCGTTTCTTTCGAGTTTTGGTTTGACAGGTTTCCTTTTAGTCAAGTCTGAAGACTTTATATGCGTAAACGTTGATTTGTTTCTGTTCTTTTGAAAAGGATACGTATCTCAAAAACTCCTTTCTCAAGTCTTTTTGTCAAGAATAATATCAAACCTTTTTCAAATCTTTTTTGTCAAGAACTATGTTGTTTCCAGTGCCCCACAATCTTCACCGCGCGTGGTCCGTCCACACACATATATATATATATATATATATATACAAATATTCAGATCGCTCAAACTGATTCGCATTTCAACACGCGTGTAAAGTGGACTCCACGCATGTCGAGATTAGCACCCTCACCGGGCTCCGGCCTTCGGCCCTACGCCCGGCTCGGGGACTACCAAAAAGATAAGGTACAATCGCGTGCAAAAATAATGAGACTCTTCACATTTTGGTGATCTTTTTCACGTGTATGCCCCCCTCCCCCATTAGCAATGTTGAAAACATATTATTAGATAACCCCTTGCCTCAAAATCGTTTTAACAACATTGCGCGAGGGGGAGGGGGGCAAGAACCACTTGTTATAGGAGGGAGGGGGCCAATAAACTGCTTGTCTCAATGATTTTTGCACGCGATCAATCGCGTGCAAAAATAATGAGACTCTTCACATTTTGGCGATCTTTTTCACATGTATGCCCCCCTCCCCCATTATCAATGTTGAAAACATATTATTAGATAACCCCTTGCCTCAAAATAGTTTTAACAACATTGCGCGAGGGGGAGGGGGGCAAGAACCACTTGTTATAGGAGGGAGGGGGCCAATAAACTGCTTGTCTCAATAATTTTTGCACGCGATTGTAGTTAGTCCGGTGTTAGAATTAGAGCGCCATATATTTTTAGAAAACTACTGATGACGTAATTTGGCAATGAAGGAAACGTTTGAGCTGACTAGTATATTAACGAAATATTCTCAGAGGGACTTAATTCGTCCCGTGTTTCAATTAGAGCGCAATCTATTTTTAGAAAGCTGATGATGACGTCATTTGGCCATGAAGAAGACGTTTGAGCTGACTAGTATATTAACGAAATATGCTCAGAACGACCTAATTAGTCCGGTGTTTCACTTAGAGCGCAATCTATTTTTAGAAAGCTACTGATGAAGTCATTTGGCCATGAGGGAGACGTTTGAGCTGACTAGTATATTAATGAAATATGCTCAGAAGGACCTAATTAGTCCGGTGTTTCAATTAGAGCGCAGTCCATTTTTAGAAAACTACTGATGACGACATTTGGGCATGAAGGAGACGTTTGAGCTGACGAACATATTAACGAAATATGCTCAGAAGGACCTAATTAGTCCGGTGTTTCAATTAGAGCGCAATCTATTTTTAGTAAACTACTGATGACGTCATTTGGCCATGAAGGAGGCGTTTGAGCTGACTAGTATATCAAAGAAATATGCTCAGAAGGACCTAATTAGTACGGTGTTTCAATTAGAGCGCAATCTATTTTTAGAAAACTACTGATGACGTCATTTGCCCATGAAGGAGACGTTTGAGCTGACTAGTAAATTAACGAAATATGATCAGAAGGACCTAATTAGTCCGGTGTTTCAATTAGAGCGCAATCTATTTTTAGAAAACTACTGATGACGACATTTGGCCATGAAGGACGCGTTTGAGCTGACCAGTATATTAACGAAATATTCTCAGAAGGACTTAATTCGTTCGGTGTTTCAATTAGAGCGCAATCTATTTTTAGAAAACTACTGATGACGGCATTTGGCCATGAAGGAGACGTTTGAGCTGACTAGTATATTAACGAAATATGCTCAGAAGGACCTAATTAGTCCGGTGTTTCAATTAGAGCGCAATCTATTTTTAGAAAACTACTGATGACGTCATTTGGCCATGAAGGAGACGTTTGAGCTGTCTAGTATATTAACGAAATATGCTCAGAAGGACCTAATTAGTCCGGTGTTTCAATTAGAGCGCAATCTATTTTTAGTAAACTACTGATGACGTCATTTGGCCATGAAGGAGGCGTTTGAGCTGACTAGTGTATCAAAGAAATGTGCTCAGAAGGACCTAATTAGTACGGTGTTTCAATTAGAGCGCAATCTATTTTTAGAAAACTACTGATGACGTCATTTGCCCATGAAGGAGACGTTTGAGCTGACTAGTAAATTAACGAAATATGATCAGAAGGACCTAATTAGTCCGGTGTTTCAATTAGAGCGCAATCTATTTTTAGAAAACTACTGATGACGACATTTGGCCATGAAGGACGCGTTTGAGCTGACCAGTATATTAACGAAATATTCTCGGAAGGACTTAATTCGTTCGGTGTTTCAATTAGAGCGCAATCTATTTTTAGAAAACTACTGATGACGACATTTGGCCACGAAGGAGACGTTTGAGCTGACTAGTATATAAACGAAATATGCTCAGAAGGACCTAATTAGTACGGTGTTTCAATTAGAGCGCAATCTATTTTTAGAAAACTACTGATGACGTCATTTGCCCATGAAGGAGACGTTTGAGCTGACTAGTAAATTAACGAAATATGATCAGAAGGACCTAATTAGTCCGGTGTTTCAATTAGAGCGCAATCTATTTTTAGAAAACTACTGATGACGACATTTGGCCATGAAGGACGCGTTTGAGCTGACCAGTATATTAACGAAATATTCTCAGAAGGACTTAATTCGTTCGGTGTTTCAATTAGAGCGCAATCTATTTTTAGAAAACTACTGATGACGACATTTGGCCACGAAGGAGACGTTTGAGCTGACTAGTATATAAACGAAATATGCTCAGAAGGACCTAATTATTCCGGTGTTTCAATTGGAGCGCAATCTGTTTTTCGCAAAATACTAATGACGTCATTTGGCAATGAAGGAGACGTTTGAGCTGTCTAGTATATTAACGAAATATGCTCAGAAGGACTTAATTCGGCCGGTGTTTCAACTAGAGCGCAATCTATATTTAGAAAACTACTGATGACGTCATTTGGCCATGAAGGAAACGTTTGAGCTGACTAGTATATTAACGAAATATGCTCAGAACGACCTAATTACTCCGGTGTTTCAATTAGAACGCAATCTATTTCTAGAAAACTACTGATGACGTCATTTGCCCATGAAGGAGACGTTTGAGCTGTCTAGTATATTAACGAAATATGCTCAGAAGGACTTAATTCGGCCGGTGTTTCAACTAGAGCGCAATCTATTTTTAGAAAACTACTGATGACGACATTTGGCCATGAAGGACGCGTTTGAGCTGACTAGTATATTAACGAAATATTCTCAGAAGGACTTAATTCGTTCGGTGTTTCAATTAGAGCGCAATCTATTTTTAGAAACCTACTGATGGCGACATTTGGCCACGAAGGGGACGTTTGAGCTGACTAGTATATTAACGAAATATGCTCAGAAGGACCTAATTATTCCGGTGTTTTAATTGGAGCGCAATCTGTTTTTCCCAAAATACTGATGACGTCATTTGGCCATGAAGGAGACGTTTGAGCTGTCTAGTATATTAACGAAATATGCTCAGAAGGACTTAATTCAGCCGGTGTTTCAACTAGAGCGCAATCTATATTTAGAAAACTACTAATGACGTCATTTTGCCAGGAAGGAAACGTTTGAGCTGACTAGTATATTAACGAAATATGCTCAGAACGACCTAATTACTCCGGTGTTTCAATTAGAACGCAATCTATTTCTAGAAAACTACTGATGACGTCATTTGGCCATTAAGAAGACGTTTGAGCTGACTAGTATATTAACGAAATATGCTCAGAAGGACCAACAATCCTGGACAAAAATAGTGGCAAAAACCAGTTCTTTCTTCAAAATCTAACTTTCAGGGGCCCCCTCCCCTGAATGTCGGCCTCCTCCCCCCAATATCAATGTTTTCCTAAGTCATCTGGTCTGGAATTCAATTCAGTTCAATTCAAAGGTCTTTATTTATAAAATCATAGGGTAAAAGAACATATCCTATGTTACAATTGTAAAAAAGTTCAAGATATTTTAAAGCATTATATTATATTTAAAATGTACTCGGTTAATAAAAGTGTTCATAAAACGGTTAGTGTTTATCTTTGGGCGTTGACTTGACTTATTTCTTAACTTGTATTTAGTTAGTTTAACTTGTGGCATTAGATGATGAAGTGGATGATTACTCAGCGAGGATACCTTCTTGATTATCTTTTTATCTTGGTTTTCCATAAGGTTGCGTACCATCACACGTTTCGAGGTATATTTGCGTTTATGGCAACGATCTAAGAAGCACTGAATTGTTGTCAATTCAGAATCAGCTGCACCATATACTGATAGGCCATAAGTGATGTTAGGTAACACAATGCTGTTAAAAAGATGGTCAACTTCTGTTTGGCTACAACCTTCCTTACGCAAAACTCTTACGGTATATAAA
>CAXIUP010000097.1:0-17791 GCA_964035015.1 Corallium rubrum
GGGTTTCTTCAACTTTTGGCTTCGATATGATCTTTGACAACAGGGGCGGATCTAACCTAAAATCTGACCGTGGCTCAATGTAGGGGGGTCCGGGGGCATGCCTCCCAGAAAATTTTGAAAATTAGAGTCTCTGAAAACGCATTTCCTGCATTTTGAGAGTGATCTAGAGTCATATTGTAGGATCGTTTTATACATGTTTTTCACCGAGATCTTTGTATAAATTTTACTCAAATCAAAATTTTTCTTTTCTCTTTAATTTCAAGCCAAGATCTTCTAATTATTCAATAAAATGTTTAGGAGTAATTGATCCAACATGAATCGTAATGTATGTTTAATGAGTTTTGTGGTATCCTTTGACCATTATTTAGAATTCTATTGAGTATTCTGTCTAATGCCAGTCAATTTTTACTTGAAACAAGAATAGTCAAAGCAACCCTGCTGGTGTAGGACAGTAAGCGGCAGTGGCCTGTGGGCTCAGATTTAGATGGAAATATTAATTTGAAGATTCTGATGGCTAAATATCGATCATTTCGGCTATAAACAGAAGTCTATAACAACAAATTAAAGTAGAGTTATTCCCTAAAATGTCTTATTGAGCCATTTCTTACCCAAATATCAAATTACAAAAGGTTTAATCGTCTAGACAGGCCTGTACACTCACAATATTAAATTGCCGCATAAATTTCGGTTATTATTTCTGAATCCAGTCTATAACAATGTAAATAATACAGCGGTAAAGACCATGGGAACCCCCAGCAACAGTGCTTTTATAATGGCGATCAAGAACCCGCATTGTCGAGCAATGTTTTGCTTCTTCACGCTTTCTTGGCGCTTGATGGATTAAATTGCAACGACTCTGCAGCATGAAAACCCTATATTTTAAGTCGTTTGGGAACAAGTTTAAATACGCGTTGCAATGCCTTTAGTTTAGATGCTGGTCAAAACAAAGTATTGTCCACCTCGAATGCGTCTAGATGTGGGCCCGTGCGAAAAGTCGAATATATGTTGCCAAATTTGCGTCTAAGAAAACCTCACTTCGGCAAATCTTGTGGATTTAACAGGTGCGTATATACAAGGTAAGAGGTAGGAATATAAGCTTCTCGGGAACAAATTCAGCCTTCACGGATTGACGCCAGATTTTCAGGACTTATAGCTTGCCTAATTTGCTAATCTCTTAGATGTGGGCCCGTATGAATTCTTAACGGGATCTAATAGAAAATGCGTATTGTGAATTTTCCCCTATCAAATCTATTGAAAGCCGCCATCTTGAAATTAGTTGGGAAGAGCCCAACGCGCATGCTTGTCAGCCATGTTGTCCTCGATTTCTGGCCATGATCACGAAAGTTTGCGTGACCGGAATTTGGGAGGCTATATGGCCCATATAGGTCATGCTAATGAAAGCTTAACGAGTCGGCTAATAAAGTTTCCCCAATATCTCTATAATGATGTGGCTAGGAATGGCCTCAAATTTTCAGGTCCTGGGGGAGTGTCAAAATACACTCCTTATCATTCTATTGACGAATTAGCCCCTCCAACTAAAACATCTTCCACTGCCACTGAATTTCACGCAGTTGTTAAGACAACGTTTTGTGCCGTTATCTTTTGAACCATTACAAAGCGCGACAAATGCCATTATTTCCAAGGACCTTGATTTTAAAAAAATAGAAAGAGAACACTGGCTTAGGGGGTTTGACGAATTGAAGCCATTCTGTGTATAAGGGACTTAAATTTTATTCTCTAACGTAAATACAAGTAAATTTCTTTTCAGGTTAAAATTTAACCTAAAGATGCGAAAACATAGTGCTTTATGTGTATAGTGAACATACCTGAGAGAGCAACGATGACAATAGAGAACAATATGGATTGAGACTTCATGTTGTTAGGTATTTTGTAGTTTGAAGTTCTTTTCCTTTGCCGATCAGTAAAACTGCTTCACTAGTCACGAACTGGTGTTCACGTAAGTCTCATTCTGTCCAATTCCCAATGTTTACTGTTAACTCATTATACTATTTCAACAAACTTTGTCAAACAACTTGATGGAGAATTTATACAAGCTATGATTTTGTTTTAAATATAATTTTCCGAGTAAATAGGCCTAAAATGGTAATTATTCCGATATACTAAGAAAAATAAGATTTACTAAATAAAGCAAATTAAATTCGAAAACAATTATGCCAGAAAAAATAGGTATGTGGCTAAATTTACTATTTCACATTCTCCAAATAATAAACAAATAAATCCCCAACGTAGCCAGGTGAACGGAATCAGACATAGGTTAACGCTACTCTGGCTTAAAAGTTTTTTTGAACGTTCATGATCCAACGTTTCGACACTCCAATGTATAGTGCCTTCTTCATCTGGGGTGATCGTTGTGAAGATTGGTCCCATATTTATACCTAGAGCTGTATAAATATGGGTCCAGTCTTCACAAAGTTCACCCCTGATGAAGACAGCCTTCTCGCTCCTCTGCCCGCGCTGCCGGGTTTAGCGTGAGGCGGGAACAAATAAAGGCCTGACATTCAGGTTAATTCACAAATTTTGTCAAAACTCGAGCGCATGTTACTATTGGATTACCCTGATTTACATTTATTTGAGAACTCAAAAACTCCCCAGTTATCTGTAGAAGTTACTGCTGACTGCACTGACAACTCACTTGCAATAACCGATTGTCGATCTCGTTATGGACTTTGTTTATCAGCAGAAGAGTGTGCTCACTGTAAGAGACATTCGCCATATGCTAAAAATCTGTCTCGCCTTTTGAATAAAAGCAGAAAAATAAGGAAACTAGTTCGAAAGCAGATTAAAAAGATTGTACCAAGGTCATCCAGAATTCATCGTTTTCTTTATGCATCTAGTCGTGAACGCAAAAAGTTACTGATTGATCGAATTATATTTTTACCACAACTTTATAATAAAAGAACAAAACGCCTACAAGTAGCTTCGAGATGCGTGGCAGCCGCGGCGCAGGCCTACTATACTTACACGAGTTTAAATATTGCAAGTTTAATCTTTGTAGAGACATTGAGAAAAATTGGTCCTACCTTCACAATTAACCCTAGTCAACAGTTCATGCTCCATAGGCATACAGCAACAGAAATCGAAATGAGCCAGTTTAATTTTACATTATTTTGTTTCATGTTCAAAACATAAATTTGCAGTTGATATAGTGTAAATCATGTGTTATTTCTCATGTTATTTTTTCAGCCTTGGGGTGGGAAATTAATGCTATGAATTTCAAAAAAAATTTACCAATCTCTGGGGTATTACCTGGGAGAGATGATTACAGAAAGAATTGATTCATACATTAATTACATGTGCATCAAAGGCTTAATTGTGGCTGTGGTTATTTTGATTGTACAGTTAAAGGTACTTTTAGGCCTGTGTTAGACGGCGTGCTTTTCATGTGCCGAACCAAGTAGGAGAGATTAGGTACGGCAATTTTTATTTGGTTCGACCTTTTGATTAAGTTCGACTGAATTAGTAAATTATTAAAATGTATTTTCTATATTAGGTTCACAGAAACACGAAACGTATTTGGTGCGACCCATTTGGTTCGCCGTTTAAATTGACTGCCGTGCTAAATAGATTTGAGTCGTCCCAAATTACTATAAGATTCGGCACATGAAAAGCACGTCGTCTAAAACTGGCCCTACCTTTCCAAGTCTCGGAAATACATTGCATATTAAACTACATTGCATCTGAAAATTTTGTACTTTTTAACAAACACTTAATATGTACACGCTGTTGTGCGGTTTCGTGCATAAGCATATGCCAAGCTGCATTGCTATTAGTAGCCTGAGTAAACGCCTAGCTGGCGTCTTGTTTGAATAGGTTTGCAAGTTGATCAGTAAATGCGGCTGACAATTGGCTTCATTTCAATATTGTAGCGATAGACACACCAGGCGGAAAACGCAATTTAAAAATGAATATCAGAGCCCAGCAAATGACTTTGAAACAAGACATAATAAAAGAGAAGAAAATTTATTTACTGACGTTTCGTTGTTACATCACAACATCTTCAGAGCATTTAAACTATATTACAGTTGGTTCACTATATATACTACAAAGATATACTGGTTTAAAATTACAAAACGGTTACAAAATTTAAAGTTCAAACGGACAAATGAACGTCAAGGACAGACAACAGAGATTGAATATCAATAACAGACAACATACTAAAAATAGATCAAGAGGAGTTGATCTTATAGTGGCGTTAAGAACTGGATTAAGTTTGGAGATTAGAAGGCTTTCACGGACACAGTGGAAAAACGTTTGCGCATGCCCGAGAGCCTGGGTTCAAAAACGAATAATATGGCGGCACGTTGACGGCTATTTTAAGAGATTACAAAACACGAATTGTTGCCATGCCAATAAGTAGTGTTCGAATGCAACCTCGTACCCAGGGCCATTTGTAGGGAACTGGGCCAAGATGGCGAATGAAACAAAATGGCGGGAACAAATGGCCCTGGTGGAGGCTAGCTCAAAATGCGCAGTATATTGCGCATTTTATTAACTAGAACTCAGTTCTTTACACAGTAATTATACCTAATTACACCTAATTATTGCATGGTTTAAAATATAACTTCCCGTGCCATGTGCAGGAACACCCGACAAGGTCAAAATACAATGTTTTAAAAAAACAAACAAAATCAAACCGTCTGATTTACGCCATAAGCTCTTAACCAATCAGAGGCTGAGATAGCCTAGCCTCCACCAGGGCCATTTGTTCCCGCCATCTTGGCCCAGTTCCCTGCAAATGGCCCTGGGTACGAGGTTGGTTCGAATGATCTTTTGTGCAAACAACGATAGATGTGTACCGAAACCAAAGGTTCTTTAATCAAGGCAATCGAGTGTCAGCAAGATCATTGAAAGGACGTTAACGTGATCGTGGTATGAGAAAGAAATTGCACTAGAAATGATGGAAGGCGCTGTCTTGAAACGTGTTTTATAAGGAATTCACTGGACATATAAGGTTGAAATTCCCGAGGAGCAATCTTCAACACTATTCTCGTGATATTTGTTTTACGACTGGAAATCGGTTTCGACGTATTTTTTTACTGTTAATCTAAAGTTTAATAGTACCATACGTCTCATTAAATCAACAGTTTTACTCGGAACTATTGCATGAGGACATTTTCAAACACATATTTGCCGACAACCTGTGTAAAATGTATTTCATGGCCGATCTGGATCTGACTGGATGGTATAAATATGGAAGCATTTTTAGTGTAAATGTTTAGTTTTTCCTTCCGTAAGGTAAGAAAAGATGTTTTTTGTAAGTGGCATGATTGTCTTATCACGTTCGATTCAGATTTTAAAATAAAAATCGTTTTCTTCAAACCCTTGACTCTGGCCTCAATTTTTCGCGCCTTTTTCATGTTTTTTGTCATACTGGTCTGTTTGGTGTAAAAGTTGTTTACAGTTTTTTCCCCCTAAAATTTTAAACGCGCTAGCTGTTGGTAGTTTTGTCTTCAAAATGGAAGCAGGTTGTATAAAACTGTCTCGGCTTCGAACATTCCAACCGTCTGAATCCAAATGTGGAGGTAATGTGATGAAGTTGTCGACTGAAGAAGCAAGAAAACGTGGTTATCGGGTTGAAATTACAGTTTGTTTATCTCACTTCAACGAGCTGAAACGCCTTACCGAAGCGACTTGTATTTATCCTTGCAAAAGCAGTGAAAATAGTTGTAAAGGTACCCTCATTCCTTGTCCCCAGAGGCTTTTCAGTGTCTTTTATTTTCTCAACAACGAATGCATCGGAACAAGGATTTGTTGTAAACATTTGACGGAAGCTGATAATAATGAGTCCATTACAAAACACGAGAATTATTTGCCACCAAAAAAAAGAAAGGTACGTTTATTAGTTCAGTCAAGAATTTATTAAAAGCAGGGGGGTAAGCAAAAGTCTTTATGTTTAATATTTTTACTGAATTGCCTTATTTGCCTTCGGTTGCAACTTGCAGAATTTAAAAAGTTTTACACTTTAACATAAACATTGTAATAACTAATGCAATGTACAAATATCTTTGAGGAAACGAGGAAAACTATATGCTGAAAATTATATTATTAATTAATCATTTATATGTAGACAAAAAGCTACTGCCTGTCTGACAACGCCCTTCGTACTTCCTTTAATTAAATTATCGGTTCTTTTTTATCCCAAGTAAAAAAATAATACAATAATTTAAAAAACTTTATTCAGACATCTTCACGAAGTGAGGATGAAGAGAAAGAACAGTTACAAGAGATAGAAGATCTGAGGGAACAACTTTCAGAGTTAAAAAGAAAATGCCAAGTTCTTGAGAGTACTGTTGCTCAATTAGGTAATTAAATTACAATTTAATGACAAATCCATGCTAACCTGACTGAGCCTTGGTCACTTAGGCCCTGATTGCATGAGACAAACTGGCCTTGGCCTGGTCAGGCTGTTAAGTAAGGCAATCGCCTTATGTAATTAAAGTTGCCAGACCCCTTATCTCATGGTCTCACCCTCAAGGGTGGCCTCACAAAAATTGTGCACGAAAATCAAGGACAATATAGCCTCTCTGATAATCTATTACACTAAACTGACTTTTACTGTACCATACATATTCCTTTTTATTTTCCATTCTTGTCTCCCCAACTCCCCCAACCCAGCACTCTATTTTGTTCCAAAATTATCCCTTATCTTTTTTGTTAACCCTGCCAGAAGCCAGTCAGATAACATGGAAAACCATTGTTACCAAGCATGGGCAAATAAAAGTTAACTTGCATGGAAATGTAATGCTGGAAAAACAAACTTGGAATTCAATTGTTCGTACATTAGAAGGTAAAAAATTAAGTAAGGTTTATTGAACATCACTACTGTAAGTGAAGAACCAAAGTTGTGAAGGGTAAAAATTTATACCAAGGTAATTTTTCTAGAGCCCAAGCTGCCACAACTCCTGAAACAGCTGCACCAACAATTCATTATTGAGCAAAATACCCAAGGAAGTACAGCACAACTGATACCACCAGAAAAAATGAAGGCCTTCGTCCAGCAAACCTCCCCTGGTCTCTTTGAAATGCTAATGGAATCCATCACCAGTGAAAGACAGTCATCATCAAGAGTAGACCTACAAAAAAAAAGAGTCTGTGCGCTTTTACACAAGCTTATATTTTTTAGGTAATATTAAATAAAATTATTAAATTATAAAAAAATATTAAATTATTTTAGTAATGGGTCATTCCAGAAAACATCCACACCTCACCCACGGAGGAAATGTAAAGTGGACCCCCTCCCCCCTTCGGACGTCCTAGTACATTTTACTATTATCAGAAGTAGGGTAAACCTACCCTACCCTACCCTCCCCGGATGGCATAAATTTCCTCTGTGGGGGAGGTATGGATCATTTCTGGAATGACCCAATATTAAATTCCTAAAACAACTTATTCATCCTGACATTGCTTTTTAGTCATTTTGCAATGAACAGACAGGGGTATATATACAGTGTTACTGAAGGGTATCCTCTAAAGTTATTAAAACCCACAGAACCTGGGCAAAAAATAGACAGTTGGGACATTTAATTTTGGCAAAATTTGGTCTGGTAAGAGTAGACCCTTAAAGATAAAACCCTTTAAGTTTGATTTAAGTACAGTGTAATAAAATAAAATTAGCAAATTTAGTTGGACAACCATCCAAAAAAAAACAATGCCCTTGTTAACAGAATTCAGATTAAGCCAAGCATATTTCACTATTAGATCTCAGAAGCTTGGAGGGTTTCAAG
The DNA here is from genome assembly GCA_964035015.1 of Corallium rubrum. NCBI lineage: Eukaryota > Metazoa > Cnidaria > Anthozoa > Scleralcyonacea > Coralliidae > Corallium > Corallium rubrum. The sequence goes on from CAXIUP010000097.1 coordinate 7,746, forward strand.
ACCAGTCAGGATTATTTATGGATTTACATGGTCTTTCTTATACCGGTCAGATGGCTGGATCTGTAATGGGAACCTCAAAACATCCACGGACCATACTGAATCAGAAGCACTCACTTAACTCTCAACACCAAACACTTATTGCTGACAAACTGGCTCAAATTAAACCTGTGAGTTAATATTATTGTAACTTGTTAAAAGGCTGAATGTAACCCTTTCACTCTCAGTCAATAATGTCACCCTTGGGGCAAGATGTCCAGGTAAGTTTGGTGTAACATACTTTTTACAGACTTTCCACATGGGGGTCTTGCAAACCAAATCCACCCCCAACCCAACCTCATGTGGAAGGGCTGTATTAACAGGTCATGTTTGATGGTGAGAGAGTCAAAATCTACCTCTAGTATGTTGTTTGGTGTACAGCAAAAATAACTATATAATAATTTAGTGATGATTTTTACATCTAGATGAAATGCCAGTATATACTAGTTATGGATGATTTTCACAACATACACACCATTCGCTGCCCAAATCAAACAACAACATCTGAAGCAACTCATATGGCCTCATTGATATTAGATGTCCACCCAACAGTCCCTGCAGTACACCGAGACAACGTTAATTGGTATCCATAGAAATGTGCAAGTCCATCTTCCACATGGACAAAAAATTGATTGCCTTGGAGGTATTGATGGAAAAGATGTGGCTGAAATGATTGATGAGTTTATGAAGGGATTCAACAAAACGTATTTGGATAGCCTCCCACAGAACTATAAGAACATCAACATGGCTTCAATCAATCAATGTTTAAATGAATTAAGGTTTGTTTATTTTTCCACGTGTCTGTCTTAATTTATAGACACTGCAAACTAAATAAAAATCCAAAACTGGAGAACAAAACAATGAATTTTTGACATTAGACCATTTGTGAATTATCAAGAGAAAACAAATCTATTGTTCTGTCCTGAAAGGTGGGATTTTCAGTAGGGGTTTAATATTACCATAGAATGGGACATGCTCCTGCAAGCTACAAATCAACATGTAAATGTATTTTTTAAATTGTTTTTAGGGTTTACAACACCACAGATCAAACAGCGCTACATACCCTTGAAAGTGTATTACTGATAGATGAGGTTGAGAAAGATCTGCACTCCAAAGATGACTATCTTGATGTCCTACACCACATTTTAGATTCCCAACCAGAAATCAAAGAGTATGCCAAATCTCATGTTATCCCATCTCCTGGTGATTGGCCAACCTGGTATCAACAAAAGAAAATAATCTGTGAGTGGAATAACAGCCAGCCTGAAGCATTGTTATCTCTCATGCCAGAGATTGGTCCATTCCATGTTCACTTGAATTCCTGTGAAGATGTAGTCATGAAGTATCATTTCATTTTTGAATATCTATGCAAAAATGTCTTTGGAAATCACTATATTCTAGCTAAGAAGCCAAAGCCATGGAGGATCTCCTTATGCATTGTCATAGCCTTGACTGGATGGTTGCATATCCGAGAGAGCATCACAGCAGCATTTGGGCCATGCAAAGATCCAGAGTATTTGGTCATCTTCCACCTGCTAGATGAGCTTGTGCCACTGGTTTTCTATCAGTATCCTGTTATTTTTCGAGGAGGCAATTTACAGCTCTACAAAGCAGTGATGTTCCGTCTTTGTCTTATATCGATGACCAGAAGGCACTACAACAAGGCCAGTTTATCTTGGTTAAGTGATCTTCATTACCAAGCTAAATATCTTCCAGAGCTTTACAACTTCCAGGCCAACAACCTTTCCTTAGTAACCGAGAAGAAAGTTGAGATTTACCACTCTGTGCTGCGAAGGCATATATATACAGGAGACAGCAAGGGTACTTAATGCAACCAGCTACAAGTCTGAATTTGTTGATGGTTATGTCAAGTCATATCATAGAGTATATACTGAGAAAGATATGAGTCTCATTGCAGGTATATATATGAAAAATTAAATGCAGTACTTAGGATGTACTGTCCAAAAACAACTGACCAACTAACTATTTATTTCTATTTTTGTTGCCAAGTTGTTTGCATTTTGAACATGCTGTACTTTCCTCTACCAACTATATATTTTTAGAATTTAACATGGTATGAATAAATTGGAATAGATTGTATAGTATAATAGATTCTAAATAACAACTTGTTTTACTTACCCATACTGTAGGTTTATCAGGAGAAGCTTTGTTAAAGCTGTTTGAGAATGTTGGGTTGCATGCAGGAGAGTCTGTCAAACGTCCAAGGAAACGAGACACCAGGGGTAGAGAGTATGGACGAACACAGTACCATTTGGCAGCATTAAATCTGCAGATTGACAGCAAGTCAATGCCACTTGGTTTTAAGTGGCCAGGAAAGGAACCAGATCCTCAGGTGGCCTGTGATTCTCAAGACTGCCAGGTAACTCCTAATGAAGATGCTACAGTAGTCATGAGAATGGCATGTGGCCATGCTTTCCACAAGGCCTGTAGCATAAAAAACCAAGTGCAAACTGGTTGCCCTGTTTGTTGCCCATTGCTAAAAGCAGAGGTAAAAAAATTGGCATGTTCTTGGAATATTGGCCTTGTTTCCAAAGGGCACAGTGAGGAAGAAGAGGATCACATCAGCCCAATGGGAGAAGCAACTCAGGACAACAACCAGGATGACGATGCACTTCCACAGCATGGCCAAGGGGCTGACTATTATCAGTGCCCAGCATTCGCCAGATCAATCAAGGAAAGAGCATCTGTGATAAAAATTGAAAATCCAAAATTTCAAAATAAGAAAGCCATGGCACTACAATAACCCTATATATTTCATCAAAGCATAATTTATGTAGAATATACTGTAAATAACAAATACATATAATTAAGGAATAATGTCTATAATAAATAATTTCTACAGTAAATAATGTATATACATAACTTAGTATATCGGTAATAAATAATGTATATAATATGTTCAGTATATATAATGCTAATGCAATTACTAAGTATACATTTTGACTCTTGGGGCTATTTACATGAGCCTGGCCTGTCAAGCTAACAAAGTTAACTCGTTTGATTAAGATCTTACTGTTGAAATGAGGAATTGCATGGTTTAGTTTAAACTTAATACAAAAGCATCCTAAGTTGATTCGGATTTCGACCGATTCGACCATTTGCCTGGTTAGCCGATTAGCTTGGATAGCCCAGTTCATGTAAGTAGTCCCTTAATGATTTCTATTCTAACTCAAGCTGGCTTCAATAATGATCTACAGAGCACGATAATACCAAATCAAGCTACCTTTTCTGGTCGTAACTACGCCTATAGTCGATCGTGTCGTATAATTTCAAATTATTGCCTATTAAATTTAACATTATATTGTTATGCTTACCTTTATTTTATTCAGTACTTGTTGAAATGTTGAACATACGCCAAAAACAACGTATTTGTGATCCTGATTGCATTGCAACCAACGTTAAACAAAATTCACGAGTTTTCCTCCACGTTTCTTTAATGTTCCGCCATTTCCCGCCATCTTTGTTTTTATCGAAGAGGCACGCATGCGCAAACGTTTTTCCACTGTGTCGCTTTCACGTATAAGTAGATCATATTCAGAAATGCCAGATGAAAGTATTTTAAAGTCAGAGGAGGAGACAGTGTGTTTGAGGAGATGTTTATGTGCAAGTATACTTGACATAGTTGATACAGAGCGATCCTTTCCAGTCAAAGGCGAGATACCCATATGCTCTGAGATACGTGTGTGAATATGTCGGCGTGTTTGGCAAACAAATACACAACACGTGATCTCAGGTCAAATGGGATTTTGTCTTTGAAAGGAAAGAAACTAGAGAGACGGCAAGATGGACGGAAAACGACTCGTAGAGAGATGTGTGGATAAGCAGAGGAGAGAATTTTATGGAGATGTGAGCGAATCTGTAAGCCATGATGACCGGTGAATGGAAGGCAGAAATAGACAGTCTTTTTAGCACACGTGTGAACTAAGTCTTGGTAAATAAATTTTCTTTTCTTTTATTATGTCTTGTTTCAAAGTCATTTGCTGGGCTCTGATATTCATTTTTAAATTGGCTTCATTTCATCATAATTTAACATGCTTACAAAGGCTTTACAATGTTTACAACTACACACGCCAGCGATCGTGGTAGACTAACAAGTACGTAGAAGATGACAAGCTATTTCAAAACAGGTTTGGCCTGTCTTGTTGCTTTATAGTCCGACAACTACAAAATGCAAGTATAATAATAAGCACCGAATAGAGCAAATACCGGTAAGATATCAATATGTTGAACATGTTCAGTGCATGTCTACAATCATAGAATAATTAATTGGGACATTTTCCGCGCGAGCGCGATTTCTGACGGCATCGTAAACTCTTTGAAAAAAAATACGTCGCCTGCTCCAAACCACCATCACAGGTCTTCCTCTACCCTCACAAGTCTACCCTCCCCCCTTCCCCCCACCATGCAATGTTGGTCCCTGGGGGTAGGCCTTACCCGCACCTCATACCATGTTTCTGAACCAACATTGTATGGTGGGGGAGGAGGGGAGGAGGAGGATAACAACTGTGCAAAATGCATCTTTGCTTAGAAGTGACATTGTTGCAAGTTGTCCCAATGTAATTATTCCATGATTGTAGATAACGCGTGTCGTATTACATTTGGAAACGTGTGTTTTAAAACATGTTTAAATATTTTCTGTTTGTCCGAATTTAAATAAATTCTATATCAAAATGATCGCTTGGATTTGCCGAATCCGACACTATAGGTTTTGTCTACTAAATATATTAGATCCGTTGTTTAATTTCCAGAAAAACGACCTTGTTTTCATTTCAGTAGATTTGTAAGCCATAATAGGATTGTTGATAAGCTCAACGTCATAGTTGTCTCAGTAATTCATCTCAGTTATTCAGACTTAACATCACTGGCATATTTTTTTAAAACAAGATATCGACTGTAAATGTTAATCCCCGAGCCGAGCGGAGGGCCGAAGGCCCGGAGCCCGGTGAGGGTGTTAATCTCGACATGCGTGGAGTCCATTTTACACGCGTGGAGAAAAAGCGAGGGAGACGTAATCTCGGGAATAGTTTATTTATTTATTTATTTATTTATTTATTTATTTATTTATTTATTTATTTATTTATTTATTTATTTATTTATTTATTTATTTATTTATTTATTTATTTATTTATTTATTTATTTATTTATTTATTTATTTATTTATATATATGTTTGGTACGGTGTCACGCGGTAAGAATTGTTGGACACTGGTGACTAGCGATGCAAATCTGTCAGTATTATTTTTGCTTTCGTTTATTACGAAATGGAGCCTGCTCTACTTAAATTAAAAGAGAACAACGAAGAAAAGGATACAAACAGCCGGTTTAATATATCTTGAAGCGAAACGAGAGGACCTGAAGAAACCAATCGCCATATGGTAAACAAAACCTCGATCTGAATTGCAGTGTTTGTCGTCACTCAGTGGTCTCAAAATCATTCAAGTTTATAACGGTAGGGGATTTGTATTTTGGCCTTATGTCCTAAAACAATATACAGCTTCACGTTTTCGTGCTTTCCCTTTGCTCGTCCAAATTAACCATAAGTCAGCTTAACTAAAGCTAACTTAAAACACTTAGGCTTATATCACGCTTATATTAACCGTGGTGGACGTGAGCTTTGTCGGTTTTCTTGGCTGTGATTCCAAATTGTCGACTGAAGCATTGTCTGTTTAATACTTCTTTCTGGAATCCGATTCTACTGAATTGTTTTTATCTCAGACTCTATTATAAATGTAATTTTTGAGCTGTCAACTTTTAATTCTGCCTTTGCAAAATGTACATGCATAGAGAAGCCATTTAAAGGCTTGCTAGAAATAATCCCTTTTGAAACCTCCTAAAAACAATATATTTTTTACAACCAGAATTTAATAATGAACTCTAAGTTTTGCTTTGATATGTTCAACTTTCATTAAATGATTTAAATCAGTTTTGTCATCCTATCGACCTATCCATAAATTCTATAATTTAATATCCCAAGGATTTAATATCATTTGTTTTTATATTTGTTTGTTTTTATATTGGCTGTATAATCAGGAGTGCTTTTTATATTGGCTTATAATCAGGGGGTGGGTGGGGGGTGTTTCAAAAAAGTATGTAAACCCCATTCTCCGCACGCTCAACCTCGTCCCCTCGAGAGACAGACTTGATCCAAGTCTAACGGGCGAGGGGTTGTTGCGTTCATGTATTTCTAGTATATATATAATTCATTTTAACTGATCTAACTAATAAGAAGAAGAAATCTCTGCCTCCGACATAAGGTACTTAAAGGAAAAGACGATAATAATATGTTATTTTCAATGTTCTTTTAATAATCACGTTTGATCAAATAGTGCAATAGTACAACAACATGCGACGACAACAACTACATCTGACAAAATTAGATAAAAAATCATCAAAACAACGAAGTTGGGTTTATATTTCCTTGTTTTCTTTTTTTTGCTTGGGTGTTCACATGACTTTAATAGAAACGACCTAGAATTAAAAAAAATAAACTATTATCAGTATTTTTAACCCTTTCATCCCTGAATTTTCTTTCAATATTTTACTCTGTCATTATCAAATTCATTAATAATTCATAACGAAAATTCAAAAGAAATGAATGTTTAATCAGGTGTTTGTAAATACTGTTCAAGTTCAAGTTCATTAGACACCTGTACTGGCGGCTCAAATTCAGTTTTTTCAGAGTTAAAATGATCTTATCTAACGTTTCTTAACTTAGAATTTGATAAGTAAGTTAAAATATTCGCGTTCAATCTTTATGGGCATCTACAGTGGTCTACAATGGCTCGCCATTGTAAATGCCCTTAAAGATTGCCCGCTCATATTTTAACTACTCGGGTTGAATGTTTAAATATAACTTTGTCTGTCTTTTCTATTCTATTCTATAATTCCACGCTTGATATACACACTATAGCTTCTTTCTTTACAAACGCAACTTTGACAACTTAATTGTGTGTGACCATTTAGAAGTTTAGTTGAAATCGATTTTAAAAACTCTAAAAAGATTTTTGAAACGATTTTCATAGAAACGTCATAGACACCAAAAAGGCGGGGTTTTTTCAATTTAAAATAACTCAGTAGGATTACCAAGCAGCCAGTAGTAACAAGAAATTGAATGTGCATAACGTATAGGTTATTTATACAAAATGTAAGAAATTTCTGCAAACCCAAACTTCCTCAAATTGAGATAATCCGAATTTTTTGAATTTTTGATTTTCTTTTAATTACATATATTCGCAGATTTTTTTACATTCTATATTATTTCTATACAATTCGCCCCCCCCCCCCCCCTCTTCCCAATCAGCCTATAATGTCAACACAGCTTAAAAGTTTATGCTTTTTAGAAACACATGCTGAATATAGAAATCTGTATAGAAATCTGCAGCTTTCGAGCCACAAGTTAAAACGGATTTTAGCTATTTGACTAAGCCAACTAACAGTATATACGGTAATATACCTGTGATGTGATGCAATGGGGGATGGGATGGGATGCAATGGGATCGAACGTGATGGGATATGCGATGAGATGTAATCATGCAGTAGATGCAATGCGATGTGATATGATGTGACGTGACAATGTGTTGTGTTGTGTTGTGTAATGTGTTGTGCCGTGCCGTGCCGTGCCGTGCCGTGCCGTGCCGTGCCGTGTTGTGATGTGATGTGATGTGATGTGATGTGATGTGATGTGATGTGATGTGATGTGATGTGATGTGATGTGATGTGATGTGATGTGATGTGATGTGATGTGATGTGATGTGATGTGATGTGATGTGATGTGATGTGATGTTATGTGATGTGATGTGATGTGGTGTAGTGTGATGTGCATGATCAGATGTAGTGCGATGTGATGTGGTGTGGTGTAATGCGATGTGATGTGATCGATCGATGCAGTGGTGTGGTGTGACGAAATGTGATTTGGTGTATGTCAATTTCTCAGTCATATATGTAAAACAAAATTAAATTGCTACGTTACTTACAGAGACCATGGTCGTACTTGATCTCCTTTTGTGTCTGACACTCAGCCAATCTCAACAAGCAAAGGTTTGAATACTGAGTCCCATCGTGTCCACACACAGGGTCGTAAACAAATGTACACACTTTAGAGCACTGACAACTTGCTTTACCTTTTTTTATTTCACACTTTGATCCAAACTTGCACAATAGATTTTTGCATGGATCTATAAAGAAAATAATTTCCCAACATAAAATCAACTCGGTAACCGGGACAGCCCACCTCATATGAACAGCCCCTTATAGTAACATAATAATGTTACTTGATTTGGTTTAGTAATTTAATGTTAGTAAATTTAGTTTGATTTGGTATACTGACAATCTAAGATCGAAATAAATTACGTTAAATAGATCATGCTTACAACTTTGTATTTTAAAAATCGTCCCACTCTAACAAATTTTTTACATTTATAAGTTTAGTATTAAAATATAAAAGAAAAAAATTGAAATGTATCTTTTTCTAAAATTATAACGATACAAATAAGAATTTTTATAAACGCTTAAATAAAATAAAGCAATTTCTTATGTAATTGCTTCTCTATTTTAGTGAAACAATAGGAAATATTTCACTAGTGCTAATATGATATTGTAATTTCGTTAGATGTTGCCATGAAAACAACAGTTATGCACTCGAATTCGAATTTGAACGAATGTCATTCTGTAAAAATAACATTTAAAAGTTTAAAATGATGCCAGAAATACGACGGATACATTTGATTTTTTTTGCTTATTACTGGTGATAACGTAATAAGAATTTATCCATAGCCAAAGTAAAGCATAGACAAACTATAGCATAGACAAATCATAGCATGGTAATAACCTGACTAAAGCATAGACTTCACACATATAGGTTAAGTCTTAAAGACATAAAAATGCAACTTCACAGGCCTTCCGGCAGGAATTTAACCCACGACCTTGCGATTCTAGTGCAATGCTCTGACCACTGAGTCACAGAGGGCGTCGCCGAGAGCTTGATCGCGAGTTCTGTAAATATAATAAGGTGGTAATGCCAGGAGAGAATTGGGTATATTATAAGTAATATTGGGCATTTCACTCGATTACATAGCATGTTCTAAGGATTTTTGGGTGAAGGAAAATTCGAGTGTAGAATATGTACATTTTAAGACCATACCGGGACCAGTTGCGAAAAATGCAACTACACAGGCCTTCCGGCAGGAATTGAACCCACGACCTTATAAAGGAAAAATTCAAAGGAATTGTAGAATATATACATTTTAAGACCACACCGGGACCAATTGCGAAAAATGCAACTACACAGGCCTTCCGATTCTCTCCTGGCATTACCACCTTTTATATATACAGAACTCGCGATCAATCTCTCGGCAACGCCCTCCGTGGCTCAGTGGTCAGAGCATTGCGCTAGAATCGCAAGGTCGTGGGTTCAATTCCTGCCGTTCAATTATATATATATATATATATATATATATATATATATATATATATATATATATATATATATATATATATATATATATACAGCATGGTAATAAGGTGATCAGCCATGAAAAAAATAACACGGAGTTAAAAAAGTGTTTTCTGTTCAGTCTTCTTGGAAGCTTTCTATGCTAGATCTTAAGGCAGATTTCCACTCATTGTTTTCTGTTGCGCAATCAACGTTTTGTGATCGCTTACTTTTGTCTTATAGACTTTCATACAACTGGATCCATTCTAGCCAGGTTGAGTTCATTAAATTTGGCCACCAGTGTATGTAACAATTCAATGTTTTAATATTCTCAGTGTTTTATAAATTCCCAGAAGTACACATTACGGTAATAAATCACTGATATTAGATTAGTTTCACCGTTGATCTTGTTGAGAAGGGTCCGGTTGCATCAAATCAGGACAGTTTTATGTAACAAATAAAACATAAAGCTCCGTGCATATGTACTCTTATGTAAATATAAGGCACGTTTGACGTCATTTGATCGAACACGAAAGAAGTTGAGTAATCAAACGTACCTT
>CAXIUP010000098.1:0-50000 GCA_964035015.1 Corallium rubrum
CTTCTTTATGCCTTTCTCTGCATAGTCTGCATATACCTTGTATGTAAATGTGTAAAAATCTTTATCTTACGGTGTTCATTATTAATCATAATTATAATTATTTATGATTACTATTTTAAAATCTATATTTCAAATTGCTAAAATTATACGCTCAAATACACTGTCTGGTAGGCCAAGATCAACAATTGTGTGAATGCATTTTAAGATAAAAACTCATGGAATTATATATTGCATAGTACAGCAACCATAATTACAGGTATATATTTTTGTTAAATGATCAAAATATTGAAAATATCACCTACCAGAACCAATTGAAACGAACGTTTCCCAAACGTCACTTATTTCCACTGACATCTCCTTTGTAACACCTCTCTCGGGTTTTGCCTTTGGGGATCTGTGAAGAGGATGCGTGCACTTACGTTGTGGGCGCCAGGAAAGACCAAGAATTTCTCTGTGTCGTGGACATACTGTCAACCCCTCTCTCTCCATTGCCGTCAAATATACCTGATCTTAATAAAATAAGATCTCCTTCCGATGCTACTGCTTGTCTAGATAAATTTAAATGCTGGAGATGCACTTGTACGTCTCTTTTACATGCTAGTATTGGAATACACTCCTTCATGGAAGGGTACCTCGAGCACAGACCGCAATCTGTTTCAAGCCTTTGCCCAATTGAACATTTTACAACCTTTGGTGTTCCTGGTAGCATGTTTTTTTCTCGAATACTTGTTAAAACGTTTGGGTTTTGTAACAAGTTTAAAGCCACTGACATACACGTGAGGAAACCCGCTGACCGGAAAAACATTTGTCCAAGACCAAAATCTAATCCAACTAAACATTTTAGCATTTTAGGAGTTCCTGGTAGCATATATTTATCGAATATTTGTTACCTTGTTTGAATTTTGCTATATTTTGTCGTATAAATCAACAAATGGCATAAAACGAAGTCATTGAACGGGGTTAAGGGGCCACTGAAATGCACATGAGTACTCATGTGGAAACCCGCTGACCGGAAATCCATCTTTTCCAAGATGGCGTGTTTTGAGTGTCAGCTCTTCTCAAGTATTTTACCAACCTTGAGATATTCCCTTTCTTATTTATTTCAACCACAGTTATCAAATATTAGTTTAATAGCAAAGGAAAAGATTGGCAAGATATGTAGACATATATGTCAAAATATATCAACTCGATGGATGTTGTCGAATCTGATTTAAACTACTCTGCACTACTTCAAAAGTTAAAAGTTCAAACGCATGTAAGTAATATTTTTACCTTTTTGATGTTCTAAATATGTCTTCCAGTCATGGCATGTATAAAGAATATTATGTTTTTATCGTTTTTGCCGGCCTCCATTAATATTGAGGTCTCGAAAAATAAGATACATATATTATTCAATACTTTTCTATCCCTGCTTGTTGAATTGCTCATTATTCTTTGTCAGGTATTTATATGATATTTAATGACATTATTCAAGTGTTTTGTTGACTAATTACTCGGGCTACCTATGGTAGAACGAGTCTAGGTTTCGGCTCCGTTTTTTGTTTTGTTTATGTTTCGAAGTGGCAATCATTACATCATCCCGTCAGGCTTTGCGAAACTGATGTGTGCTAAAATGCTAATCTTCATGCTTTCTTTCTTCGCTTTCCTGATGTCCTTGAAGCTGTTCACTAAAATATACTTAATTGTTGATCAGTAATGTCACTGGCAATAGATCTACACTATAAAGGGCTTGTTTATACGGAGGCGAGCTGGACTAGATCATGCGTTTGTTACTGTTTAATTTTCATCTTGCGTTTATATGAGAACTGAGGCAACCCGCCTAGCCGAGATGTCGCTTTGTGCAACTGGGATTTCGGTTATTAGACCGGTCTAGCTCACCTAATTTACAACGGCGTTGTTTACACCAGCAAAAGCTTCATATTTCATTCTAAGACCTTCAGTTTGTCAAACATTTTGCATTGTTTCGCATGGCAGGTTTTCTATATGTGCAAGGGCTACGCCAAGGTTTCAGAAATCAGTAGCCCGAGTGAATGCCAAAGCAGGCGTCTTGTTTCATAGAGTTAAGCAGTTTATTTCTTCTTATGAATTTTTCAAATTAGGCTGTTTATTGCCTGGTTGCAAAGAAAATATGAAATATCCCAAAAATTTTATTGCTGTTAAAGCAAGTCTAAGGATAGTTTTTAACAGTTGTGTGTCAATTATACTTTAATCTAGTTGTTCATGGGAGATATTTGCTCTCAAAATACACCAAAATAAGGTTTAAATGGAAAAGTGAAAAATGTCTCTTACTATTAGTGTTGCCATGACAACCACTCTTAGTGGAAAGCATAAAGAACTACATGTCATGAAAGTCACATGTCACTTTGTTTAGCAGCAGAGATATAATTTCATTTGAGCTTGTTTTTATAATTTTATAATGGACTAAATATTACTTACTAAAACCCATTTTTGGAGACAAAAATGTCCCAAAATCAGGGAGAGTGGATAACTCTGTTGGTATGCAATATTTTGACCTCAAACTTATGTCAGTTAATATACTCACTAAACCCTATATATGTGCCAAATTTGAGCCAATTCTGTGAGTTGAGGTTTATCGCCACCTGCATGGCTCTTACATGGACACCCTCTTAAACAATAACGCGTTTTGACATTCGTAGTCAAAGTCTAAATTGATATAGATATATAATAAGTGCAATTTCCAATGAAGAAGTTAATATATTCTGACCCACCGGCTACAATCACTCTGTAGCCGGTCATTTCCATATGATAGCCAGTCAGTAGCCGGTCAATTTAACAAGGTTTTAACTAGTAGCCGGGTAGACGGTAGTTATGAATATCAATTAAATAGCGTTATAATATATTCCAAACCACTCGCTACTTTAGCTCGGTAGCCGGTCATTTCCATATGGTATCCGGTAAATTTAACAAGGTTTTAACTAGCAGCAGGGTAGACGGTAGTTATGAATATCAATTAAATAGCGTTATAATATATTCCAAACCACCGGCTACTTTAGCTCGGTAGCCGGTCGTTTCCATATGGTAGCCGGTCAGTAGCCGGTCAATTTAACAAGGTTTTAAGTAGTAGCCGGGTAGATGGTAGTTATGAATATCAATTAAGTAGCTTTATAATATATTCCAAACCACCGGCTACTTTAGCTCGGTAGCCGGTCGTTTCCATATGGTAGCCGGTCAGTAGCCGGTCAATTTAACAAGGTTTTAACTAGTAGCCGGTAGTTATGAATATCAATTAAATAGCGTTATAATATATTCCAAACCACCGGCTACTTTAGCTCGGTAGCCAGTCATTTCCATATGGTAGCCGGTCAGTAGCCGGTCAATTTAACAAGGTTTTAACTAGTAGCCGGGTAGACGGTAGTAATGAATATCAATTAAATAGCGTTATAATATATTCCAAACCACCGGCTACTTTAGCTCGGTAGCCAGTCGTTTCCATATGGTAGCCGGTCAATTTAACAAGGTTTTAAGTAGTAGCCGGGTAGACGGTAGTTATGAATATCAATTAAATAGCGTTATAATATATTTCAAACCACCGGCTACTTTAGCTCGGTAGCCGGTCATTTCCATATGGTGGCCGGTCAGTAGCCGGTCAATTTAACAAGGTTTTAACTAGTAGCCGGGTAGACGGTAGTTATGAATATCAATTAAATAGCATTATAATATATTCCAAACCACCGGCTACTTTAGCTCGGTAGCCGGACGTTTCCATATGGTAGCCGGTCAGTAGCCGGTCAATTTAACAAGGTTTTAAGTAGTAGCCGGGTAGACGGTAGTTATGAATATCAATTAAATAGCATTATAATATAGTCCAAACCACCGGCTACTTTAGCTCGGTAGCCGGTCGTTTCCATATGGTAGCCGGTCAGTAGCCGGTCAATTTAACAAGGTTTTAACTACTAGCCAAGTAGACGGTAGTTATGAATATCAATTAAATAGCGTTATAATATATTCCAAACCACCGGCTACTTTAGCTCGGTAGCCGGTCGTTTCCATATGGTAGCCGGTCAGTAGCCGGTCAATTTAACAAGGTTTTAAGTAGTAGCCGGGTAGACGGTAGTTATGAATATCAATTAAATAGCGTTATAATATATTCCAAACCACCGGCTACTTTAGCTCGGTAGCCGGTCATTTCCATATGGTAGCCGGTCAGTAGCCAGTCAATTTAACAAGGTTTTAACTAGTAGCCGAGTAGACGGTAGTTATGAATATCAATTAAATAGTGTTATACTAGAAGTTACTACCGCAAGTGAAGTGCTGCCTCAGGGACAAAAACCTTTAACCTACTCCACAGGCAAATATCTGCAGTCCGTGACCAATGTGACACCCCTCTTGCCCACTCCACCCAAGATTACCCACACCACCCAAGATTGCTCACACCACTCAAAACTGCCCCCTCCACCCAAGATTACCCACACCACCCAAGATTGCCCACTCCACCCAATATTTCCCACTCCACCTGAGATTGCCCACTCCACCCGATATTGCCAACTCCACCCAAAATTGCCCACTCCACCCAAAATTGCCCACTCCACCCAAAATTGCCCACTCCACCCAAGATTGCCCACCCAAGATTGCCCACTCCACCCAAGATTGCCCACTCCACCCGAGATTGCCCACTCCACCTGAGATTGTCCACTCCACCCAAGATTGTCCACTCCACCCGAGATTGCCGACTCCACCCAAGATTGCCCACTCCACTCGAGATTGCCCACTCCACCCAAGATTGCCCACTCCATCCAATTTTTTCTCACCTCTTCACCATAAGAACCCGCAGAGTTGCCTGCGAAGAAGACTGGGAAGTCCAAAAATGTAATATTAATTACAACAGCCAGAGTATTTACACATCTCTTCTATATTTTTTAATTATAAGATTGAAAACAACAAGGGTTTTGACATGATATACACACAATTAAATAATCACACCTCTTGCACTGATGCTGTGGCAAAATTTCCAATGCAATTCCAAGTGCTTAATATGTTTTGACAAATCTAGAGCTTTAATAAAATTATACAGCACTGTACCGTTGAGCCCATCACATTATTTTGTAGAATTTGTATAAGTCAAAATACACACACGCAGATAGTAGCGTCGTCTGATCAGAACGCCCCACCAATATACACCTAATACAGAAGAAAACAACTGAAATCTCCTAGAGGGAATCATTCCAAATGTGTTGTTTTGATATTGTATAGAAATTGATATCTTACCTCGACAAGATAAACTCTCTCCACCGAAATTGTAAGACAGTTCACAAGTGTGTACAGAGGTTAGCGAACAAGAACGATTCATTGCCAATTTAGAAAATCCATCGCCGTCGTGGTGTTTACCACTTCAAACTTTAATACATGCAATTTGTAAGCGCAAATCCTCCTGGCGTATGTGATGTAAGTTGTAGGAAGAAATTTCCTACGTCACAAAACCTCATTAATATGATCAACATCCCTCAATATTGCCTATCTCGATTCGTTGACGACTGTACATAGCTCGGCAAAGAGGCCTGGACATGAGACACAGGTAACCCATGTCAAGATTAGTATGCTGCCTTCGGCAGCAAATATATTCCAAACCACCAGCTACTTTAGCTCGGTAGCCGGTCGTTTCCATGTGGTAGCCGGTCAGTAGCCGGGTAGACGGTAGTTATGAATATCAATTAAATAGCGTTATAATATATTCCAAACCACCGGCTACTTTAGCTCAGTAGCCGGTCATTTCCATGTGGTAGCCGGTCAATTTAACAAGGTTTTAACTAGTAGCCGGGAAGACGGTAGTTATGAATATCAATTAAGTTACAGATCTAATTTACATATATACTCTCTCGCATTAAATATAACCCTCTTTTCTCAAACAAAAACAGCAATTTTGACTGTGGGAATGCTTTGTTCCGATTCACTAATCGGAAGTAAAGTGTATGTAATGAACCGAAAGTTAGCTACCAAAAGAACGTCTTTTCAATTTCTCGATCTATCTAATCCCAAAGGGAGAAGGAAGATGTACATAGCAGAGTATAAATATGCGAGATATATTGAAGATAGATGTAAACACAATTGGCCATCGCCGTTCATGTAGTAGTTCTTGAAGTTTACCGTGGCCGAGGCCGTGCCTCGTCGAAATAACCGTATGGTGGATTGGAAGTCTCTCGACGGGGCATGCAGGTTACATCTGCACAGAGACGAAGAAGACCTTAATCATTGCCCAGTTTCTAACTGCGACCATCCAGGATTTGCCAGTCGAAGAGGCTGTCGAAAGCACGTCAAAGTAAAACATCCTTGGTACGCGTACTTCAATGAAAAAGCAACAATACTCAGTGACAATGTCAAGCCTGTAATTGAAGTTACGTCGACGAAAAGCAAACTGACACTGCCGTGTTGCTCATCAGATAACGAATTAACTTGTTCTCTTTCGCTATGGTTACAAAGTATAACGAGGGGAGGGAAAACGTCAAAACAAGCAGAAATTTCGGTCACGCGAGCTCTTAAATTTCTCAAGTTTTGTTGCGGAGAATCGGGCGAGGAGGAGTCGACCGTGTTGTCCACCGTGCAACTTATCGACTATTTTCTGTTCTCTTCTAAATTTCTAACGAATTTTCTCGACCACCTCGAAGACACCTGGCAGATGGGTCAGTTGGGGCGACTCAGCTATGTAACAAGCATTACTGACCTGCTCGACTTCCGCAAGTTTAACTCTCCACCTGGTCCTGTCCTTCAGAACATCTCGGTGACCGAAGTGTACATCAAGCAAGCCAAGAAGTGTCTGGCAAAGCAGATGCGATCGCACTGGACAACAGATATGGACATTGAGACACTGGAATCGAGAAGAAGCTGGGCTTCGTTAGCCGAGTTGCAGACAATTGTTCCATTTCACATCGAGCGGTACAAGCAGATCTTAGAAGAGTGCAGAAAATTGTCAACTTTTGTTACGTCAAGCGACTTAACATTTACCATGCGATTCCTCGCAGTATTTATAAAGGGTTGTCGTCCGATGACCTATCAACATTTGACAGTCACTATGTTTGAAAATGCGAAGCACAACGGTGGGATGGTAGACCAAACAATTTTTAAAACCGCTAAAAAGTACAGTTTCGATTCTTTGTATTTTGACGAAGTGAGCTTGGGAGTAGTCGACGACTATGTTCGTTTTGGCAGACGTCTTCTCCTGCCGCAATGCGAGTACTTGCTGGTAAACCGAAACGGTGCGCAATTTCAGAAATTGACTGAACTATTGAGCGTGCTGGTTTTTCAGGCCATAGGAAAGTACATTCACCCAACGAGATACAGACAGATAATAGAGACCGAAAGTGTCATTGTGTTAGACGTGGAAGAACAGAAGGTGGTTTCGGAAGATCAGAAACACAGTTCGAACGTTGCCCGAGTGCATTACCAGAAGTTACGCTCGCGGGATGTCGCCATGAAAGGAAAGACGTGCGTCGACAAGCTGCGGGGGGAGTCGAAGGCGAAGCAATGGACAGTTGCGTCGAGCAGTTAAACAACGATCCTTTGCCAAAAGAAAACAGGTGTGAACAACGTCAAAGTGAAGACGATTCTGTAAACAAAATAGGCAGACAACCGGGACGAAAGGACCTGGTGAGGTTTACCAAGCAAGAAGACAATTACATAAGAAGAGGTATCGAGAAGTTTGGACTGCGCTGGTCTTCCATCCTCCATCATCCAGCTTTTCATTTCCAAGAGACCAGAGAAGCAAGAACGTTGAGAATGAGAGCAATAGCTTTGAAATTAATTTAACACTGCTGCTTTCGCCAAACACAAACAGCTTGATAGGTGTAACTTTTTCACATAACATGTATACTAAGTTATAATAGAGTAAACATAATATGTAGAATTTTTTTATAAAAAAAAGGAGAAAATACATCAATTTAAGAGAACAATGTGGTAGGGTGAGGTCCCATGTTCCGAAGGTGTGTGTACATTTGTGGTATGGAAAATTACCCCAACAATGAAACCAGAAACCATAACTCTAATCATAAAACGGGGAAGTTTGTGGTAATGGAAAATTACGATTACCTCACCACCATACAATGGAACCATGAACCCTCTAATCACAAACCGGGAAAGTTTGTACCATACAATGGAACCATAAACCCTAACCCTAATCACAAACCGGGGAAGTTTGTGGTATGGAAAATTACGATTACCTCACCACCATACAATGGAACCATGAACCCTAACCCTAATCTCAAACCGGGGAAGTTTGTGGTATGGAAAATTACGATTACCTCACCACCATACAATGGAACCATGAACCCTAACCCTAATCACAAACCGGGTAAGTTTGCTGTATGGAATATTACGATTACCTCACCACCATACAATGGAACCATGAACCCTAACCCTAATATCAAACCGGGGACGTTTGTGGTATGGAATATTACGATTACCTCACCACCATACAATGGAACCATGAGGTAATCGTAATTTTCCATACCACAAACTTCCCCGGTTTAAGATTAGGGTAAGGGTTCATGGTTCCATTGTATGGTGGTGAGGTAATCGTAATTTTCCATACCACAAATGTACACATCTTGAAGAGAGTGGGCCTTACGGTATAGCATTTAGTGCCCAACTTTTACTTCAGATTACTTAATCTCAACAAAGCGTTCCCACTGTTTTTCTTTGGGAAAATACGGTTATATTTAATGAGAGAGAACATATATGTAAATTACATCTGTAACTTAATTGATATTCATAACTACTGTCTACCCGGCTACTAGTTAAAACCTTGTTAAATTGACCGGCTACTGACCGGCTACCATATGGAAACGACTAGCTACCAAGCTAAAGTAGCCGGTGGTTTGGAATATATTATAACGCTATTTCATTGATATTCATAACTAACGTCTACCCAGCTACTGGTTAAAAGCTTGTTAAATTGACCAGCTACTGACCGGCTACCATATGGAAACGACTAGCTACCAAGCTAAAGTAGCCGGTGGTTTGGAATATATTATAACGCTATTTAATTGATATTCATAACTACCGTCTACCCGGCTACTAGTTAAAAGCTTGTTAAATTGACCAGCTACCATTTGGAAACGACCGGCTACCGAGCTAAAGTAGCCAGTGGTTTGGAATATATTATAACGCTATTTAATTGATATTCATAAATACCGTCTACCCGGCTACTAGTTAAAACCTTGTTAAATTTACCGGCTACCGACCGGCTACCATATGGAAACGACCGGCTACCGAGCTAAAGTAGCCAGTGGTTTGGAATATATTATAACGCTATTTAATTGATATTCATAACTACCGTCTACCCGGCTACTAGTTAAAACCTTGTTAAATTGACCGGCTACTCACCGGCTACCATATGGAAACGACCAGCTACTGAGCTCAGGTAGCCAGTAGTTTGGAATATATTAACTTCTTTATTTGTTGCTATGAGAGGAAACAAATGGAACGAAATAACCTTTTAAATAAGGAACAAAGAGGTTCTATTTAAAGCGGTCTATCTCATGTGGAACTACTTGTTCCTATGAGAACGAATAAAGGGAACGAAATAACCTTTCAAATAAGGAACAAAGAGGTCCTATTTAAAGCGGTCTAGCTCATGCGAAACACTTTGTTCTTAATTTAAGCCCGTTCCTATTTTTGAATATCGGAACAAAACATTTCCCAATTCAAATGAGAACGAAACGTTCCACTTGAATATGCTCCTTTTCAAAAGGTACAAACGCAGCGAGTACCGAAATCTAAGCGGTACAAAAAGTTCCTCCAGATGCCGTTCCTAAAATCAAAACAAAGTACTTCCAACCTTAAGCCGGAATTTAAATTTCGTTCTCATTTAGTCATAACCACACCCAACATTCTGTTTAACCGATTATTATAACCCCAGTGGACCCATAAACCTTTCGTATCGACGGTTTATCGTAAAAACAAAGCAGTGGCGAACACTACAACACAAAACAACACAACAAATAAGAACAAATATAAGGGAATGAGGACAACAATAATAACGAAAGCAAGTACAGCGATTATACGGAATAAATGGCCAACAAAAATGAAAAAATTTATCAAGCATCACAGGAGCAGCAAAAATTGAAACAAGCGCTAAAACGCAATTTAGAACAGACAACAAAATGCCGGTTGCTCAGAATACTAATCAAATTTGATAGTCTTTAATTCCTACTAATAATTGTATGTTTTCTTTTAATTTGAATAACAGAACATAAGGGTCAAGAGACCACCCCAGTTCAATCGAACCTGCAAAGAATAGAATCAGCTGCAGACAAATGTAATATGTATAGGTTATCTTGAGGCCACGAGGGGATATGTGATTTATTCACCGAGGGTGAAGCCCCAGGTGAATAATCACATATCCCCGAGGATCTTTTACAGTTAGGCCGTAAGTTTATGAGAAACTATAAACTCAATTATGTCTAAAAGTAATTTGTTCGCTAGTGAAAGATATGGGCAACCTCCTGCCCAGGGCATTTTACCTGTACGATATCGATGGGTTATCGGCGAAAATTGGCCTGACATCGGCTGGTCACATGACACCCAGAATTTTAGGGTGTTTTCATTGACCTCCGAATGTGGAGGCAAAATGCCCTGGGTACAAAGTTAAGATAACGTAAGGGAAGTATAATAAATAGCTCATCCCGACTTGTGGGGACAGAGATATTTATATTCTCCAACAAGTAGTCAAAGGCCATTTTGCGTAGATTCTATGTTAACACCATAAATAATATTAGCAACGACGGCGACGGTGACGACGACAACGACGACGGCGGTGGCGACGACGGCGACGACGGTGACGACGGCAACGACAGCAACAGCAACGACGACGATGACGACAACAAAATAACAACAGCAACAACCATAACGAAGCAAGTGAAGCGATTATACGTCATAAATAGCCAACAAGAATGAAAAAATATACCAAGCATCACAGGAGCAGCAAAAATAGAAACAAGCGCTAAAACGCAAATTAGAACAGACAACAAAATGCCAGTTGCTAGGAATACTAATCAAATTTGATAGTCTTTAATTCCTACAAATAATTGTATGTTTTCTTTAAATTTGAATAACAGAACATAAGGGTCAAGAGACCTCCCCAGTTCAATCGAACCTGCAAAGAATAGAATCAGCTGCAGAAAAAGGTAATATGTATAGGTTATCTTGAGGCCACGAGGGGATATGTGATTCATTCACCGAGGGCGAAGCCCCAGGTGAATAATCACATATCCCCGAGGATCTTTTACAGTTAGGCCGTAAGTTTATGAGAAACTATAAACTCAATTATGTCTAAAAGTAATTTGTTCGCTAGTGAAAGATATGGGCAACCTCCTGCCCAGGGCATTTTACCTGTACGATATCGATGGGTTATCGGCGAAAATGGGGCTGACATCAGAATTTTAGGGTGTTTTCTTTGACCTCAGAACGTGGAGGCAAAATGCCCTTGGTACAAAGTTAGGATAACGTTAGAGAAGTATAATAAATAGCTCATCCCGACTTGTGGGGACAGATATTTATATTCTCCAACAAGTAGTCAAAGTACATTTTCCATAGATTCTATGTTATGCGAGTGTTTTATTAGAAAATATGCAGTGTCGTATTTTCCATATCCTCACTAGTGAAGATATCGATGACGTCATTAAGGATTTTACCTCTTTTTGCACTCAAAGATAAAATTCATATCTTCGCACCACCATGTAATATTCTGTATATATATATATATATATATATATATGTATATATATATATATATATATATGTAAATAATATTGTTTCTGTTCCTTGTTTTAAATAGCTACTGAAAGAAAGCGTGGTTGCAAAGTACGAAACGTGTATTCCTTTACGGACTCGTCCGACTGTGAAGAGCCGAAAAAAAATGAAGGTTAGATATGCTAAAACAATTAAATTGGGAGGAGCTGTCCAAAAGATGAGACAAATTAAATCCTTATTCTGGAATAATATTTAATTAATTATTTAATGATTTAGTTAATACTGGAAATAATCCTTATAATCCTTAGCCTGCACGCAGGTGCTTCAGAAGGCAGGAGGGGAGGAAACACCTGCTGCCATGCCATTCAAAAAAGAAATTCCACTCCCCTTTTCTCAATTATGACATGAACCAATCACGTACAAGAAGTATATGAAAAATGTTTACTTCCTGTCAACACCTGTCCTGGCAATTTGTTGTCACAAAATGGTGGACATCAAAACGAACTGAGTCAAAATACAATGAAATGAGGACGTTAATGCTCAACGAATAGCAAATTATTTAACCATATAACAATCTAATGTATGGGAATGTTGAATGCAATGAAAAAATAAGTTAAATAAATAAGGTTATTTTTAAATACTAAAGTATATATATATATATATATATATATATATATATATGTATATATATGTAAGTAATATTGTTTCTGTTCCTTGTTTTAAATAGCCACTGAAAGAAAGTGCGGTCGCAAAGTATGAAACATGTATTCCTTTACGGACTCGTCCGACTGCGAAGAGCCAAAAAGAAATGAAGGTTAGATATACTAAAACAATTAAATTGGGAGGAGCTGTCCGGAAGACGAGACAAATTAAACCCCTATTCTGAAATAATATTTAATTAATTATTTAATGATTTAGTTAATATGAAAATAATCCTTATCGTCATTAGCCTGCATAGCAGGCGTTTCACAAGGCGGGATGTGAGGAAACATCTGTCCCCATGCTATTCAATAAAAAATTCCACCCCTCTTCTTATATGAAAATTAAAATGTTTATTTCTTGTCAACGACCTGTCAACAACTTGCGAGTAAAGAATACTTGTATAGAATATATAGCGAAACTTGTTGGATAAAAAGATTCGACCATTATCGTATCGTTTCTGGACTTCATAAACAAAATGAAGAACTTCAAGTGAACGCCTTTTTGTACGCTATGGGGGGAGGGGGGGGGGGGGGGCGAAGCTGAAGATATTATGTCAAGTTTCGCGTTTGCTGAACCGACCGACGCAATGAAGTACGATATGGTAAAAGGCAAATTCGACAAACATTTCGTCGCCAAGAAGAACGTTATCTACGAACGCGCAAAATTCAACCAACGCGCACAAGGACCAGACGAGCCTGTAGAGACTTCACTGTCAAGCCGAATTTTGTGAATATGGCCAGCTTAAAGAAGAAATGATACGGGACCGCCTGGTCATGGGACTAAAAGATACGAAGCTTAGCGAAAAGTTGCAGATGAACGTGACACTTACGTTGGAAACCGCCGCTCAACAAGCAAGACAAAGCGAGTCTGTTAAAAAACAAGATGTAATCCGACACGTCCAAGGTCAAAGCAATGTAGACAACGTCCAAGAAGAAGAATCGCTTTACCGATCTCGTAACAAGTGACTACCACCGAAATCAAATAAATCACCAAGCACACATTCAGGTCTACACCGTGATATTTTCCTTGTGCAAGATGCGGAGCTAATGCAAAGCATAATCGACAAACATGTCCGGCGACAGATTCCAAATGTCACAATTGTGGTAAACAAGGGCACTTTGCCAAGGTATGTCGCTCACAAAATATCAATGAAGTGGAAGAGGAGGACAGTTCCAGCTCAGATTCGGAGATATTTCTTGGCGAGTTAACGTCGAAGAACCAGCGACCGTGGATGGCAAACATCACCATAAACAACCATGAAATAGCGTTTAAACTCGACAGCGGCGCCGATGTTACGGTCGTTCCCAGACAGATTTATGAAGATATGGCCGATCGACCGACCTTGTTAACGACATCCAGGACTTTGTACGGTCCATGCCGTTATCAACTGAAATGCAGAGGGAAATTCACGGCAACGTTGGAGCATCAAAACATCCTGCAGTGAAGAAATTTATATATTAGATGATTTAGATCGACCACTATTGGTCCGCAGCGCGTGTCACAAGTTGGGAATTATCAAGAAAATTGACGAAGTTCGTTCACCGAAAAGAAACCCTGAGGATGCAAAGAAGACACATCCAAAGCTCTTTAAAGGGCTAGGATGTATTCCTGGTGAATATAAGATTGAGCTTAAGAATGATACGACACCATTTAATCTAACTACGCCACGAAGAATTCCAATACCTCTGCTGGAAAAAGTTAAAACTGAACTAAAGCGAATGGAAGATTTGGATGTAATCGAGCGAGTAGATCAACCAACGGACTGGTGCTCACCGGTTGTAGTAGTTCCCAAAAAGAATGGTGTAGTCAGAATCTGTGGGGATTTCATCCAGTTAAATAAAGCAGTGAAACGGGAAAATCACCCAATGCCAAAGACCGAACAAACACTGGCCAAGCTTGCTGGTGCCAAGATCATCTCAAAATTAGATGCTAACTCTGGATTTTGGCAGAGAAAACTCAGTGTTAAATCCAAGTATCTCACTACCTTCATAACTCCATGGGGGCGGTACTGCTACAAACGACTTCCGTTTGGTATATCGTCAGCACCAGCACACTTACAGAAAACCATGCAGCGTATACTTGTTGGATTGGAGGGAGTAGAATGTCAAATGGATGACATTCTAGTATTCGGAGAGTGCCGCAAACAGCACGACATGCACCTAGAGATCGTCCTCAGTCGTCTTGAAGAGAATGGAGTCACCTTAAATCCGGAGAAGTGCGAATTTGCTAAAGAGAAAGTAGAGTTCCTGGGTCATAGGATTGGTAAATATGGAATCGAAGTTGATCCTTCGAAGGTGGAAGCAATCCAGCAGATGAGAGCTCCTTCAGATGTCCCAGAATTGAGATTTCTTGGCATGGCAAACCAGATGGGCAAGTACCTACCTAACTTGGCTCAGACCAGCAAGCCACTGAGAGATCTGCTGAGCAAAGAAAGTGCTTGGATCTGGCATGATCCTCAACAAAAAGCATTTGAAGAAATCAAGAAGCAACTGATCTCTGCTCCTATCCTTGCAATCTATGACCCCCATTTGGAGACAACAGTCTCGGCAGATTTATCTTCGTATGGAATTGGAGCTCTTTTGACACAGAAACAACCCAAAGGAGATTGGAAACCGGTCGTCTTCATCTCAAGAGCCTTGACAAGCACTGAGCAAAGACATGCTCAAATTAAAAAAGAGGCACTGGCTACGACATGGGCATGTGAGAGAATGGCAGATTATCTGGTTGGCAGAACATTTCATATTGAGACTGACCATAAACCTCTCATTCCATTGCTTGGCTCGAAGAACTTAGACGAAATGCCTCCAAGAATCCAAAGACTGTGAATGCGACTCATGCGATTCAATTACACTATCTCTCATGTTCCTGGTAAAGATCTGGTAACTGCTGACGCATTGTCACGAGCACCATCACAGTCTGTACCAAACCGAGAACTCGAAGAGGAAATGCAACCTCTATGTGGAGAGTATTGCTTCAACTACCAGCCTCTGACAAGCGACTAGAAGAGATTTCAGCTAGACAGAGAGAAGATCCGGTATGCAAGAAACTTCAAGAATACTGTGAAGGATGGCCAGATGTTACACAACTCCCCAGCTCAATTCGCGCATACTGGAGTTCCAGAGGCGAGATCTCCCTGGTACGAGGACTTCTCCTTAAAAGCTCCCAACTAATTATTCCTTCCACCATGCACCTGGATATATTAGAGAAAATTCACGAGGGGTACCAAGGCATTGTTAAGTGCCGGCGACGAGTCAAAGAATCAGTTTGGTGGCCTGGAGTTAGCAAGCAAATTGTGGTCATTGTCACAAACTGCCGTAAATGCATTGAGCATAGAGTCCCTGCTCGAGAGCCTATGATACCGTCAACTGTTCCCGAGGGACCTTGGAAGATCCTTGGCACTGACCTCTTTTACTTAAAAGGAAGGACATACCTGTTGGTAGTCGATTACTTTTCACGCTATGTTGAGGTCTCACCCCTGCTGACTTCTCAGAAATCAAGTGAAGCAATACGAGCATTAAAGTCAATCTTTGCACGACACGGCATCCCGGAGATCCTGAGATCTGACAATGGGCCCCAGTTTGCATCCATGGAATTTCACCAGTTTTCAAAGGAGTTTGCCTTCACTCACATAACTTCAAGTCCGAAGCTACCGCAGGCCAACGGAGAAGCTGAACGTGCTGTCCATACAGTAAAGAATGCTCTGAAAAAGAAGAGGATCCAGTGAAAGCCCGTATGTCTTATCCAGCTACAGCATTGAAAAATGGTTACAGCCCTGCAGAGATGCTATTTGGTCGCAAAATTCGAACAACCATTCCTGTTGCACCGGATCAGCTAAAACCATCATGGCCAGATGTGGAGAAGATTTGGGAACACGAACAAGAGAGCAAGTTAAACCAAATGGATCGTTACAATGCCAGGTACAGGTGTAAAGATTTGCCTGAACTGAAGGTTGGAGCATGGGTCGTCGACCAGAAAACACCCGCAGTAGTCGTTAAGAAGGATACAACACCAAGGTCATACACAGTAAAGACGGAAGCTGGCACTCCCATTAGAAGAAACCGTCGTCATCTGGTACCAATGCCTGCAGACGACAGCAGTTCCAGTGCACCTATCCAGCAGTCAGAACGCCCAGCTGAATCACCACAGGTCAACGTACAGACAGATTCTAAAAACAAGATATGGAAGATCAGTTAAGCCTGTAAGTCGACTTGGGTTTACTCCTTAAGACATGAACTTTAATTTCTACATTTAGTACTCAATTTTCATATTTACTTTAAATTGCTTTTTCTTTAAATTGTTATTTACTTTAAATTTTTTTTATCAAAGGGAGATGTTATGTAACCTAAGACCTGTGACCTGTCAGCCTTGATGGTCACGTAAGTGAGCCTTGTGACTCAGACAAGGGACGAGAGATTACAGAGAAGACTGATAGTTATAGCTATGCGAATAAAGTAGTAAACACAACAAATAAAGGATACTAAGATACAATAATATTGTAAATTGTGCTATGTTACTTTTATTAAAAATTTGAAATTTGAGCCTTGAGTGATTAACTGACTTTTGGTACCTTAGTTCTCCAAATTCTTGGGCCCCCCCGGCCCCCTATAACTCCCCCCTTGAATCTATAGGTGAACACATGATTGCTAGCCCTCAATGTCACAAAAAAATGTTTTTAGGTCCCTTATCTGGTTTAAAATTAACCCTTTAACCACTCCCAGCAGCTTTCTTCTTGACGAATAAAATTGTGTGTCGTTAGACAGAGTACTTGAACAAAGCTGGCCTGAGAGTGAAAGCTAGGGTTAACTAGTCACACAGAGCTTCCTGTTTTCTGGAACATACTAACAATGTCTATCCATGTACTGTATGTTTGTGAATTAGTAATATTGATAATATTTTTAAAGTAATATGAATAAATACAGTGTATAATATTATTTTCTTTGTTTAGAATCCAAGCCTCATGTCTGTGACAGTAATATTATGGAGAGGCATTACAGTGCATTGGCAAAGAAAGATGGAGAAGAGCAAGCCATATCCTGTCACCATCAATACTTACTTAAATAAAGAATTTGAGTCACGAAGAGTGAATATTACAAAAATGTCAGCTGAAAGTCTTCATACTGAATTGTTCACAAAATATCCATGCTTCAAAAACCATGTTGAGGTAAATAAGTTTAATACTAATTGTCTTAAATCATGGTTACACAATGCCAAAAATTCAACTTCATTGCAATATAAATCTATGTGTGTAACACTCCAGTGCAACATCGATTTTAGCATTGTAGGTGCAACTCACCAATTTGTATTTGTACTCACCAGACCCCTTTTAATGAAAGAAAATGCCTATTTTCTCATGAATCCAAAGGGTTATTTTAAAATGGAGGACAAAAACGAAAAGCAAATCATTGTAGTTGCAAATCACTCACACAAGTTGATGTGTTTAGCAGCTGGAAGACAATTTGTGTTGCAATTATATTGTAATGCAAACCATTGACACAAATCGGTGTGTGTAACCGTGGCTTAAATAAGCACCTGGGACTCATTCTCGTCTGGCCCTATTGTCATCCGCCACTGGTGATGGATGACGTCATTAATGAATATCTTCAAGCGTTGCCATGGGAAATTTAAAAATAAACGCCGAACATGCTTCACGGTAAATTGGCCACTCACAGGCCAAGTTTTGTTTGTTTTCATAATAAGCGCTGTGATTTGTAGTATTTTTGAAGTTCAAGTGGCATATCACGCCACCAATCGAGAACCGTTTGTGTTATTTGCATCACTTGCGACGATGGCATCTTCTTCTAAGCGAGCTTGTTATGATCGGGATGATGTTTTGAACCTTCTTGACGAGATGATAGTGATATTGGAGGAATGTCTAGCAGCGGAGAATCGGAGTTGCATGGAGAACTATGCGGTGTTAGCGAAGAATTGAGGTAAGTTTTGGCAAGATATCATGTGGCGCACGCCATAATAGCAGCGTTGTTACAAGCTTCAATGAAAGTTATAATGGTATTTATCACTTTAGAATTGCTTACCTAATTTTAGACATTGCTTATTGTCTGTAGAAGATGTTTAGATATATAACTGAGAGTTTTTTGTGTTAGATAATGTTGTTTTACGGCTGAAAGATACAAATTTGAATGAGTGTCTGAGACACTTAGTCGCGTACGGCTATGAAGAAATATTTACATGTGCTCCGCTACTTGCGGCTTGGGGTTATGTTGTTTGATCGTGGTTTGCATTCAGTTTCGCAGTGGAAGGATCAAGAAACTGCTTATGTATACAACGGGGAGGTTGTTTTGATTGAAAAGAAATTATTTTACGTGAAATTCCGGTGAAGAGTTGAAGTAAATCTTTGGCAAAAGACTGTCTCAGAGCACTTGCCATTTTAGTGTCGAAGCTTCAATGAAATTTCAATTCATTTTTAGCGCTAGATTTGCATTATCTTATTTGAAACATTGTATTTTTCCCATAGAGAATGTGTAGATATATAATCGAGATCCATATATCATAGACATTACTGCTAATGTAGTATTTTATACGGAAGGCGAGATAAAACTTGAACCGAGGTTGGAATTATTATGCCCCACGAGGCACTGAGTAATTTCATCTTTGATTCGCTTGCTTGCGCGCACCTTGGAACACTGAAGGTTTCCCGTTTGACAGTAATTTAGATCGCTTGAGGAAAGGTCGGGAATATAACTACATATACGACTAAAATTTATCTGAAGGATAAATTTTTTGTTCACCAAGAGATGAGATTTATGTATTTTTGGCATGTATTCAAATCATTTAAAAAAGTACACCAATAATTCTGATATACAAAAACAAATGTCATTTTGTTTTAGTGATGAAGAACTGGTGGATATGGATGTGGATGAAGTAGATGTTGATGAAGTAGGTGATGAAGTAGGTGATGAAGTAGGTGATGAAGTAGATGATGAAGAAGACGAGGAGCATGGTAGCAGAGATGGTGGTACAGGTATTTCTGGTAGGGGGGCCACTCCTGGTTCTGGTAGGGGGGCCAGTCATGGTCATGGTAGGGGGGCACTCAGGCTACTTGTTGCAAGGCTAGGGGGGCCACCCTTCGTGGCCAGGCTAGACGTACTAAGGGGGCCACTCGTGGTTTGGGAAATACCCAAGGTCATGGTTCCACCCATGGTAGTGGCAGGGGGGAACGAGGCTCAGGTGGGGGCAAACCCGTGGTGGTGAACCCCCTCGCACAAAGAGCTTTGATGACCCTGGTGTTGGTAATCAACTTCCAGATTTTAAACTGTGGTGTGAATTACTGGGGTGTGCATTTTGGGAACTATCTCCTTAGGAATTCACTTAGGACTGCTGCTGATTTCTTTCACCTGTATTTCACTGTGGATGTGATCAGCAGCATAGTGTTTCACACTAATGGTTATGCTGAAATGAAAATAGCAGCCGGTAGCCATAGCTCTTACACTAAGTCCGAGGTCTGTTGCATGTTGTGGACCCATCTGGTGAAACCCCAGGGAATAAGTTGTGGAAAGTAGAGTCCTTTGTTAACTATTTCAAGGAGAGGTGTGCACTTTTATTTGATTTAGGTATTCCTTCATCAGGTATAATAATTATCAAACGTAAGGGATTCCCTATGGGCCCAAAGGACACCAAGGCATGGGCCAAAAAGAAAGAAAGGGGGGCTATGCGATGGGAAAGGATTGTGCACTCCAAGACCAAAGAATGCCCTGTAGAAACTTCACCAACCCTTGCCTTACAGTGGGTAGATAATAAAACAGTTTCTTTACTAACCACTATTGATAGAGCTGATGAGTATGTAGAAGCAACAAGAAGAACGAAGAAGAATGGTGTATTCAGGGAAGTAATTGTAAAACAACCTATTGCTATTCAGAATTATAACAAGTACATGAATGCTGTAGATAGGTCCGATCAGATTTTAGCTGCTAATAATATTGCTAGGAAATGTTACAGGTGGTGGAAGACTTTGTTTTTTCATCTTATTGACATGGCTGCTGTGAATGCTTTTTTACTTTTCAAGGAACATCGTGACAACTTTCCGGATGACGAAGACCTTCAACGACCAGCGCATTACTTCATCGCCAACTTCCGAGAAGAACTGGTCAGGCAGCTGTGTGGTTTACGGGAGTATGATGAGCCCCCTGTGGCTATATTTCCTCCACATCCCCCACCCCCACCCCCTCCCCCTAGTGGGTTTGAGACCATCCACATTCCATGTACTTCTAATGATCTCTGTAGGAATTGTGTTGTGTGCTACAAGCAGGGCTGGGGTCAGATTAGGGTTTCCACATACTGTAGTGCCCCACAATGTGGGAAGTTTCTTCATGTTACTGGAGATAAGAAGTGCTTCCAGGAATGGCATAGGGCCTATCATGATGGGGACTAGGGCCAACCAGCACCAGGGACCAGGGGTGGGAAAACATAGTTATTTACTGTTATACTAATATTCTAATAATTATGCATGTGTGCTGTATTTTAGTTCTTAGATCTGTAAGTAAAAAAACAAACAAAAAATTACATAGACATTAGGTATAAATAGGCATTAGGCATTAGGACAATAGGCATTTAGGCAAGGGCACATCCACATGCCCAAGATCAAACGTGCAGGAACCATATTTTGTAACATATCTATATATATGTCTACACTTGTGTTCCTGCATACATTTATCTATATGTACATATAGTACATATATTACAAAAGTACAGGTATGTTTCATTGATCTTAGTCCTTATACATATTATGGTTGTCAGAAGTTGTGTGAATAATTTCCTTTTTTTTTAGTTTGTTCATTTTTAGAGTTATTTTGCATTTTTGCTGATTCGGGAGTTTTGCAATTTCAAATGTTCTAAAGCTACAATCTTGGACAAAATTGTTGAGAAAATTTTGGAATTTCACTTAGTGTTAATATTTAAACATAAAAATACGATAATAAGTTTAAGTATCCCACCCCCCTCCCCCAAATCAATGTTGGGTGACTCCTCTACCAAAATATTCAACATTGATAAGGGGGGGAGGGGTCAAAAAAATCAAAATAAACCTAAAATATGCAGTATTTTTCATATTTTTCAATTTTTCTCAAGTCTTTTTGTCCAAGATTGTCTGAGAATGGTTTTTATAAAATTATTAAATTTGTTAATGTATACGGGGATGAAAATATTTTCTCAATAGTTTTTAATTCATCCAAGCGATTACACATTCTTTGTGTGTTATGCCGAGGTGGTGTCCCTGCTGTTGACCTTACTGCCATATATATTGCGTTAATACACTCAATTTTGGAATATTGCTGTGTGGTGTGGCATAACACCATCCCTTGCTTTTTCTCTGACAAGCTCGAAAGATTACAAAAGTGAGCTATGCGTATTATCTATCCCAGACAAACATACAAAGAGGCACTACAGTTTATTTTATTTAACTTTGCCCTGATAATACCGTTAATTATATATGTACAATTTGTACCAACAAAAGTAAAGAAGGCAGGAATACCGCAACAGATAAAGCCAATTATTGCGGATCCTTTGTTAAAAATATTATAACAACATGAACAGAAATACACATGCACAAGATAATACAAAAACAATGAATCTAAAGTAAACGATAAAAGAAAAAGAATGCTAACACCCCCCCACCCCCCCCCCCCCCCCCCACCCCCGAAAAAAAAAAAAAAAGAGAGAAAGCTGTGAATTAACTAATTATTTAAATAAATAATTAAATGAATGAATGAATGAATAAATTAATTAATTAATTAATTAATTAATAAATAAAAAGTAAATAAGTAAGTAAATAAATAAATAAACAAATAAATAAATAAATGAATAAATATATAAAAAAAATTAATACATAAATGAATAAATAAATAAATAAATAGGTAAATAAGTAAATAGGTAAATAGATAAATAATAAATTGGGCGAGGTTTAAAAAGAACAAGAAGGGGAAACTAATAGACTACGAGAACAATTACACCTAACACAGGCTGTCTTCCATGGAGGTGGGTCATCATGGTCGAATGTTGATAATGATAATAATAATAATTGGCTTTATTTCATGAGGGTAACACTTTACAGTAGTATTTAAACACTGATAACTTCGTGGCCCTGGCCGTTGAGCAAAGAGCAGAGTAGTAGTATTCTTTCAGTATAGTTTTAAAAGAAGGAAGGAAAGGTGTTGTTACGGGGTATTTCCTTTAGTAGCGCATTCCATATCCGTGTTGATCGTATCAAGTGTGATCTGCTGTACGTTGATGTTCTGCACAGTCGCTCTTCAAAGGTTGTACCAACCATTTTACTGGAAGATCGTGTCAGTCTCTGAGATGTCTTTTGTTTCGGTAAGGCGGTCTTGTCCAAATAAGTAAGGTTAGACACTAGGCGGGAAGATCTCTGTGTGAAGACTTTGATGAAGATAGCTAAAGGTGGCTCCCTCATGCAATATGTGACCCAGCCCAGGGCATGCGTGCACTACTATCTCACTAGAACCTCGAAAAATTGGACATTGTATAAGTGTAGAACAGAGCGTTTTAAAAATAGCTTTTTCCCGAATACAATCTCTACAGCTAACACGAAATTGTCAAATTAGGTTGACAGGAACTTATATTTAAATTTATAGAGCTTTTTAAGCAATTAATTAATTATATGTAGTTTTTAACCGATTAAGTAAAGTTTTTAAATAATTTGGTAATTTTTATTCTATGTAAAATTCTAATTATTGTAAACACATTGTAATTAATTTTTAATGCGAAAATGTGTTATTAAACATCATCATCATCATCATCATCATCATCATCATCATCATCATCATCATCGTCATCGTCATCGTCATCATCATCATCATCATCATAACCCAACGCAGATATCAGGGCGTAGCTCTGGCGGATCGACGGCCCAAGATTCCGGCCGGCCAGCTCACTGCGTTTCCTCCATACCCTCGGCAATCCCAGTCCTCACGTCCAACGTTTATATGTTACAACTGTCGTCAACCGGGACACATAGCATGGTTTTGACCAAGGGCACACCCGTGGTTTTGATCTCGCTTGAGCCCACGCCAACACGGTCGCCTTTCGGGTTCTGTGTGTGCGGATCCTGGGTTGTTTTTGGACATTGGATTTCTTCCGAAGTTTCCTGCATGCAAGGCGGGAGTTTCATTTACCTTAATTAAAAAGTAAAAAAAACCCGACGTAAATTAATTTCATTAAGTACGGTGTGTAACAAGATGGAATTAAAATGTTTTCAGCGTGTTTTTCTTTCTTTGTTCTCTCACCATACTCGTATTGTATATGCACTTGATTATGTAATCTTCCGAGGGATTGTTTTTCAGCTCTTTCATAGCTGGTTGCCGATTGCCTTCAGTTTACGTTTGACATTCCGTGTGCGAGCTCAATCGATGGGTTTGCACCCATTGGATAGCTCACTACAACTCCTCTGTTTGGCGGTAAGTGTTTTTTTTGTTAGGGATGATTGTGGTATCTCTAATCACACACTGTCCATTTGATCATTTCAGATCTAGGCTACATGTCTCGGCTCACGTTTACTGATATAAGCTATTGCTAGGTAGTTGTATCCACGCTTTATCCTAGTTTATGCGTTGTTATATGGCTTCACCTTTACGTGTTCTTTTTATTATTATACTTTATTAAATACTCGCCAAAGGGCTTTTCAGTATCTAATTACACGTTAAAAACTATACACGTTAAAAATTACAGTATTATTATTACAATCAATCCAGTCAGAAAAACTTATCAATAAAAATGTAATGAACTATGGGTATCTAAAAAATCTTTTAATAAAATACGTTTATACTCTGATTTAAAATGAATAAGATTCTCACTGTTCTTAATGCTGTCCAGAAGCTCATTTCACAGAACCACTGCACGATATAAAAATGTTCATTGACCAGAAGCTGATTTATAGATTGGAATATCTAATTTATTGTTATGCCTTGTGTTGGCGTTGTGTATTTCTGATCTTGTTATGAATTTGTCACGTAAGTATGATGGCACCAATCCGTTCATGCATTTAAATGCCATTACAGCATCCCTGAACTTTAACATATAGTTTATTGGAAGCCAGCATAGCTGCTGAAGAACTGGTGTCACATGGTCATACTTTCTTGTACCAGTAACAATACGCACTGCAAAATTCTGTACACTTTGGAGCTTAGCAATGTTTCTTTTAGAAGTATTTGACCAAACGGAAGAACAGTAATACAATTTACTAAAAATTAAAGCATTTATAATAGTAATAAATGTTTGATAATCTAAAATTTGTTTCACTCTATTAATCTGGCATAAACTGGCGATGCAGGTTGAAACATTGGAGATATGTTCGTTGTAGCTCAAACTTGAGTCCATTATAACCCCTAAATCTTTGGCAAAAGGAACCGGAGTTATTTTCCTACCAAGAACAGTTATATGGAAGTCTTTCGGCACTCGCTTCAGCATCTGACGTGTACCCAAAAGGAGCAGCTTCGTCTTTGCTGGATTAATTAGTAAACTGTTAAAACAGCACCAGGCGGCAATTCTGTTCAGATCTTCTGTTAGTTTGAAAGCGGCAGCCTCAGCGTCCTGGATTGGAAATGCTAGGTAAAGCTTTGAATCATCCACGTACGACTCCAAGGAAGACTCATTTGGTATACTAGGCAGATCGTTTATATATATGTTAAATAACGGTGGACCCAGAATAGACCCCTGAGGCACACCCCGAGTTGTTGTACGTGCTTCCGACAACATCGAACCAATACCCACCGACTGACTTCCTTCTGATTGGTAACTCTTGAACCAGTCCACTGAAAACTTAGAAACACCAATTGCTTTAAGTTACTTAAGAAGTGAATGCTCTATACTGTCAAATGCCTTTGACAGGTCTATCAGAACCAGGGCGGTCACTTCTTTACGATCCATAGACTCAAGAATTATGTCCGACATGAATATGTTTAGTGATTCAGTTGAATGCAACTTCCTGTTTCCGCTCTGATGTTTGGTAAGACTTTTCCTCTTTGTTGTATACTCAGTTAATTGATTCAGTGCTAGGCGTTCACAGATCTTGGATGCAGCGGCCAACAAGGACACCGGGCGATTATTGTTTGCAATCTCGTGATCTCCTTCTTTTACAAGTGGGATGATCTCTGCTTCCTTCCATGCTGTAGGAAAAACTGACGTTTGCAGAGAACAATTTACAATCTCCGTGAGGGTAGGAAGAATACACAGCAGAGCGTCTTTAATAACAGCCATCGAGACCTTATCTAACCCTGGTGCTTTGTTCGATGAAAATGACTTGACGATTTTAAGTATCTCTATGCATGATACCGGGTGGAAGTGAAACGCATCCGTCTCTGGAGTAATCTCAGTACTAGAAATACATGATTGCAACAACCCCTCGCCCACTTTTAATATATACATTTTTGTAAACCACCCCCACCACCACACACACACTTTCTGGTTTTGGTTGGGGGTTTTTTGTATTTAAGTCTACCTGTATTATAGTTTTATATTTAGTCTATGTAATAATAAAATTAAAAGCCTGAAAAATTTTGAATAGAAAGAGAGAAACAAACCAGTATAACTTCAAAGAAAATTCATTGGCAAATTTCACCCAGCTGTAGTCATGTACTGTAGTATTAAGTATTGACACGCCAAAAGAGCATACAATGTCAATATTAAAAAAGAAACTATAGCCCTAAACTAAGACTATAGTCCTAAGTCTAAGACTGTAGTCGTAAGATTAAATTTATAAGACTATAGTCCTAAGACTAAATTTATAAGACTATAGTCCCTAAGACTAAATTTATAAGACTGTAGTCCTAAGACTAAATTTATAAGACT
The DNA here is from genome assembly GCA_964035015.1 of Corallium rubrum. Classification (NCBI taxonomy): domain Eukaryota; kingdom Metazoa; phylum Cnidaria; class Anthozoa; order Scleralcyonacea; family Coralliidae; genus Corallium; species Corallium rubrum. The sequence goes on from CAXIUP010000098.1 coordinate 26,215, forward strand.
ATAGTCCTAAGATTAAATTTATAAGACTATAGTACTAAGACTAATTTTATAAGACTATAGTCCTAAGACTAAATTTATGAGACTATAGTCCTAAGACTAAATTTATAAGACTATAGTCCTAAGACTAAATTTATAAGACTATAGTCCTAAGACTAAATTTATAAGACTATAGTCCTAAGACTAAATTTATAAGACTATAGTCGTAAGACTAAATTTTTAAGACTATAGTCCTAAGACTAAATTTATAAGACTATAGTCCTAAGACTAAATTTTATAAGACTATAGTCCTAAGACTAAATTTATAAGACTATAGTCCTAAGGCTAAATTTATAAGACTATAGTCCTAAGGCTAAATTTATAAGACTATAGTCCTAAGACTAAATTTATAAGACTATAGTCCTAAGACTAAATTTATAAGACTATAGTCCTAAGACTAAATTTATAAGACTATAGTCCAAAGACTAAATTTATAAGACTATAGTCCTAAGACTATAAAATTTATGAGACTATAGTCCTAAGACTAAATTTATAAGACTATAGTCCAAAGGCTATAGTCCTAAGACTAAGACTATAGTCCTAAGACTAACATTATATATAGTCCTAAGTCTATAGTCCTAATACTAAGATTATAGTCCTAACAACGAGATGAACCAAATAACAAATTTTCATTCAAAATAGATAATAGTGGCCAAGAAAAGACACAAGGCTACGTCCTAGCGTCCAAAGACAACTGTAGACAAGAATATTATTTTATATATTGCATGATTTTCTTTTTCAAGACTCAGCTAAACTGGTAAATATGAATCTCCTACCGTTAAACTTTCTTCTGCTTTTGTCACCACAAACACTGCCAATTCAGTCTATACTCTTTTCAGAATTCATATTGTTTTTCTCGTTCGGTTTCTTTCGGTTTCTCCGTGACCAGGCGTGATTCAGTTCTCTTCAATATCTAAAAAGCTGTTTGTTTCAAACTGATTTCTTCATCGTTCTCCCTCGAGTTAAGTAGAATACACCAGAGCAGATTTATTTACAGGCTTCGGCCAGTTTCAGGACACAGTGTCGTTTTCGGTCTACCAGTAACCCTGCTATTCGAATTCCGAACTGCGAAAGTTGCGGATTTGTTGACATATATATATATATATAAACATCTCGCAGAATTTCTTTCCCACTTGCGTGTAATTTCGCGTGTACTCCACGCGTGTCGAGATTAGCACCCTCACCGGGCTCCGGGCCTTCGGCCCGTCGCCCGGCTAGGGGAAAAGGTAGCAGGTGCAATGTTGGAAGATTATGCTCAGCTACGAGAGCGGCAGAAGCTTCGGATGCTTTAACGCCCACCGAAGTAAAAAATATGTTAAACTCATCAGCCAATGTCTTAAAATTCTTTGAATAGATAGGTTTCGTAGTCTCTTTACGTGGGATGCAGTTCCTAATAACTTTCCACATGGAATTTTTCTTTGGGTTATTGTGAATTTGATTATACATGTATTTTTTCTCGGCTTCTCGCAGCTTGCTTTTCACTTTCTCTCGACACATGCGGTACCTTTCCCAGTCAACAGGCACCCTTGTTTGATGAGCCAGCTGATGCAACTTGTCCCTGCTATTCATTAGATGCTTAATCTCCTGGTCAACAAACGGGCACTGGCGATATCTTATTTTCATGGTCTTGATGGGTGCATGTCTTTCCAGTACACGGAGGAAATTATAATTGAAGTGACCTAGTTTTTCATTTACGTCATCAATCAGAGAGTTCTCACGCTAAGGAATTTGTGCCAGATCAAGGACAAATCGACTACCGTCATAGTGCTTGTAGGTTCTCGCAGTGATGAACGTAGGCTCTGGTTTTGGCAATTTCAATTTAAGTACTGAATAAACCAACTAGAACCCAAGGATAGTGCAAAGTTTCGTAGATTTTGATAAGTATTTGATAGATTTTGATAGAGTTCACAATTGCTCACTGTTGTGATAGACCCGTGAACTTTTGGGTCTGTGTCGGTGCACGTTGACACTTCGTCACCTTTCGCATCTGAAATGCTAACGTGGCGACTGAACGTTGTGGCAATGTTCATTGACATCTGATCGCCTTTTGCACCTGAAGTGCTAACGTGGCAACTGAACGTTGTGTCGATGACACATTGGCCATCTACTCGCATTTCGCTACCAACTGAAGCTTCCTGGCGAGTCGCAGGATTGTAAAGAGTCGCAGGATTGTAAAAAGTCGCAGAGAACACAGACATAACTTCACTTCTCGAATACCTCGTCGAAAAGAAAGAAAACGTGCAAAACAACAGCATATCATGTGACCAAAAAACTCATTTCCGTATTTAGACAGCCAATCACATCAAAGAACGTTCCCGTTGCTAGGCGTCATATGCCTCACACGATATCATCTCTCATATCCGGTCGTATCAATGACACGTAAACAACTCATTTGACCTTCGACTATTCTGTTATTATAAAATATCTGTTTTTGTTTAAATCTATTACGCGAATTGATAAAGGATTCAAAGTCTGGTACTCGGCTGGCGGCTGCTTTACTAGAGCTGACTTTCACTGAGCCCGAGGTATCTTGACATAAAAACAAAAGAAGGCGAGTCGGCTATATGTTAAACTCGACTACGAATTGAAATTTCATAAAAAAATACGCCGTCTGTAACCAGCCATTAAATGTCGTATGATATTTATACTATAAAAGTACAGCGATGATGCAATTATGCAAACAGCCGACTTCTCAAGCGGTGATTTAATACACATTACTTTTATATGTCGGCAAAGAAAAACTAACTACGGCAGTCTTGAGAATCGACACAAAATAAACTGGACTACGAATCTATGATACAGCGTATCTGCGTTATGGGAAACACGTCGTTTGTGACTTGTAATTTTGTCTGAGGCAATTGTCGTAGGCCTTAATAGTATGAAAATATAGTTGTGTATATAAAGTATTTGGAAATCACCAAACCGTGAAGAGGCGAAAAAAAGATGAATTGTGTTAAACACGGCAGCACAAGCGACCAAAACAAAAGACGATGATTGTACTGAGTTTATCGTCTAAGAAAGTTTATGCACTCAGCGCCCTTCGTTCATCATACCTGAGTGGCTAATATCATACCACCCTTAGGAAAATCTCTAGTTTGACTCTATAAATTTCAAAATTAGCAGTTGGGCGGCTGGGCGCGATTCGTCAACAGTGAAATATAAACTAATAAAAACTACTGAACATACGCTTACCTCGAAATACATGTGACAATATAATCCTTTCGCTCAGACCATATTTAATTGGACCACATAGTCCTTATTTTGACAAGAAAATTCATCGCCTCCTCTCTATTAATCGCTTGTCGGTCGCACCTTCTTGTGTCCGCCATTACATGGTATTCACTTTTGCTGTAAAATTTAGTTTCGCGCGTGCGCAGTAAGATTTCCACATAAACCGGGGGGAAAACACCCAGAGGAAAACATTATATTCTGATTTTAGACTCGACATACTTCAAGATTAAAATGTAATATTTGACTTAAGTCTTTCAAGAGATATCCACAGATACTTTACTAAATTGTCTTAGTTATCAGTGAAACTCTTTAAAGTACCTATTGACAACGATATTATTCATCCAAGCACGACAACTTATATGTTGCTAAACTTGGCACACCCCCCGGAAAAGTTTACACTATGTATGTATGTATGCATGTATGTATCGTGTGAATTTTCGCCACCATCACAATACTGCAAAGTTTCTGCGAAACTTTGCACTAAAAAGTGGTCACTAATATGAGTTTCCTCTACACCACTCTCTGCAATCAGATTGTTATTGGATGTCATAATCACATCAATAATGGATGAAGTCTGTGATGTAACCCTAGTGGGCTTCTCAATTAACTGTGTTAAGTTCAAACTGCAGCACATATTCTCCAAAGCGTCGGTCTCCGGAGTGCTTTTCATTAAGTTGCAATTCAGATCTCCAACAACTAAAATATCCTTTCCGTAAGTAAGTGCCTGTGTGTATTTTGCCATAAAATTGTTATCAAAGCAAGATACGGAACAGTCGGGGCGTCTGTAACTAACGCATCATAAAATGGATCTTAGTTTCTTATGTTGGATTTGTAGCCATAACTGATGAAAACCAGAGTCTGAAATTTCAGTTAAATCTTTTGGCACATTGTTTTATTATTGTTGCCGTTGTTCTTGTTGGTTTTTCTACTGAACAATCTTTTGGATTTTAGTGGGTGTTTTATTAAATTACCAGCGTCAATAGTAAGGTGTGCTTGATTTACCACAGCTTGAACGTTGCGTTTTATTGATTGTTTGAATTGCGAAGGTTGTGATTTAGTTCTGAGCTTGAGGGCTGCGATGACCGAAAAGCCTTTTGTTTCTTTTGTTGATATTCTTGCAACTGGGCGGTTATTCTAACGTCGCCTCGATGAATTCGGTGCTTTTTCCTGTACTCATCTAATTGATTTTGCACGCTACAGGATTCGTTTTCCTTAGGCCTGGCTGTTGTTCGGACTTTATCGCTTCGGTGATTTTCATGCTTTTCCTTGTTCTCATCTAATTGATTTTGCAGACTGTTGGACTCGTCGTCGTTAGACCTGGCATTATCGTTAAGACGTGCGGGATTTCCTCTTTTGCTATTTTCATAACTTCTTTTTTAACGTCCTCGTCCAACTTGGCCGGACTTTGCACTGGCCAAGCAGCCGCTTTCATTGCGTGTAAGGTGCTTGTCGATTTGGGTTATTTCCTTGGACTAAAAAAGTCCATTTTAGTCCCTAGGCAGGTGGTTCCCTTTTTGTGTACTTGTCTGATTCCTCCAGGCAAGCCTTTATCTTTAGTCTTGTGCAAAATCCTGCTGCCCATCCATCCTTGAAGCAGTACGGCAGTACCTCACCTCCATCCGCGAGGAACAAGCTCAAGCTCGAGTATCTCCAAAGCAAGCCATTCCGTTTTCCTTTGGCAAGTTTTCGAAACTGTGCTCACCTCCGTACGCTTACACTTTCCCGTGACGTTACGCCTACAGCTCGATACTTCCACAGCCGCGATCTGGCCTTTTTTTGCCTGGATTTTTATTCGGGTGATCGTGCTTCCGATCTTGGTAGAGTCCACACGAGAGAAATTCTCGCACTTCCTGATGGCAATGGATTCGTTTTTCGCCATATGTTTGGGAAGACCTTAAGGGGCAGAAGTGTCAAGTTATTTGCCATAAAGTCTTGTCCAGATCCTGTTATCTGTCCTGTGTCCAAGGACCCAACCACCCTCCTTTCCGGCAGCACCATTGCCGCTGCTCGTCAACCTATACCACAAGCTACGCTCGTGGGGCAGCAGTACTCCGAGCGGAATGATCTTCGCGGTTTTCAGTTGGCTTTCCCCGATTAGTCATAGGTTTCCTTTCCGAGTATTGGAGAAGAGAAATTTAATAAAAGGCTTTGTTTGCCGAGTGCTGTGTCGTTTGTTGTTTGTTTTGTTCTTGTGTTTTGTTCTTGTGTTTGTTTGTTGTGTTTTTTTGTTGTGTGTTTTTTTGGTTTTTTTTGTTTTGTGTTGTGTTGTGTTGTGTTGTGTTGTGTTGTGTTGTGTTGTGTTGTGTTGTGTTGTGTTGTGTTGTGTTGTGTTGTGTTGTGTTGTGTTGTGTTGTGTTGTGTTGTGTTGTGTTGTGTTGTGTTGTGTTGTGTTGTGTTGTGTTGTGTTGTGTTGTGTTGTGTTGTGTTGTGTTGTGTTGTGTTGTGTTGTGTTGTGTTGTGTTGTGTTGTGTTGTGTTGTGTTGTGTTGTGTTGTGTTGTGTTGTGTTGTGTTGTGTTGTGTTGTGTTGTGTTGTGTTGTGTTGTGTTGTGTTGTGTTGTGTTGTGTTGTGTTGTGTTGTGTTGTGTTGTGTTGTGTTGTGTTGTGTTGTGTTGTGTTGTGTTGTGTTGTGTTGTGTTGTGTTGTGTTGTGTTGTGTTGTGTTGTGTTGTGTTGTGTTGTGTTGTGTTGTGTTGTGTTGTGTTGTGTTGTGTTGTGTTGTGTTGTGTTGTGTTGTGTTGTGTTGTGTTGTGTTGTGTTGTGTTGTGTTGTGTTGTGTTGTGTTGTGTTGTGTTGTGTTGTGTTGTGTTGTGTTGTGTTGTGTTGTGTTGTGTTGTGTTGTGTTGTGTTGTGTTGTGTTGTGTTGTGTTGTGTTGTGTTGTGTTGTGTTGTGTTGTGTTGTGTTGTGTTGTGTTGTGTTGTGTTGTGTTGTGTTGTGTTGTGTTGTGTTGTGTTGTGTTGTGTTGTGTTGTGTTGTGTTGTGTTGTGTTGTGTTGTGTTGTGTTGTGTTGTGTTGTGTTGTGTTGTGTTGTGTTGTGTTGTGTTGTGTTGTGTTGTGTTGTGTTGTGTTGTGTTGTGTTGTGTTGTGTTGTGTTGTGTTGTGTTGTGTTGTGTTGTGTTGTGTTGTGTTGTGTTGTGTTGTGTTGTGTTGTGTTGTGTTGTGTTGTGTTGTGTTGTGTTGTGTTGTGTTGTGTTGTGTTGTGTTGTGTTGTGTTGTGTTGTGTTGTGTTGTGTTGTGTTGTGTTGTGTTGTGTTGTGTTGTGTTGTGTTGTGTTGTGTTGTGTTGTGTTGTGTTGTGTTGTGTTGTGTTGTGTTGTGTTGTGTTGTGTTGTGTTGTGTTGTGTTGTGTTGTGTTGTGTTGTGTTGTGTTGTGTTGTGTTGTGTTGTGTTGTGTTGTGTTGTGTTGTGTTGTGTTGTGTTGTGTTGTGTTGTGTTGTGTTGTGTTGTGTTGTGTTGTGTTGTGTTGTGTTGTGTTGTGTTGTGTTGTGTTGTGTTGTGTTGTGTTGTGTTGTGTTGTGTTGTGTTGTGTTGTGTTGTGTTGTGTTGTGTTGTGTTGTGTTGTGTTGTGTTGTGTTGTGTTGTGTTGTGTTGTGTTGTGTTGTGTTGTGTTGTGTTGTGTTGTGTTGTGTTGTGTTGTGTTGTGTTGTGTTGTGTTGTGTTGTGTTGTGTTGTGTTGTGTTGTGTTGTGTTGTGTTGTGTTGTGTTGTGTTGTGTTGTGTTGTGTTGTGTTGTGTTGTGTTGTGTTGTGTTGTGTTGTGTTGTGTTGTGTTGTGTTGTGTTGTGTTGTGTTGTGTTGTGTTGTGTTGTGTTGTGTTGTGTTGTGTTGTGTTGTGTTGTGTTGTGTTGTGTTGTGTTGTGTTGTGTTGTGTTGTGTTGTGTTGTGTTGTGTTGTGTTGTGTTGTGTTGTGTTGTGTTGTGTTGTGTTGTGTTGTGTTGTGTTGTGTTGTGTTGTGTTGTGTTGTGTTGTGTTGTGTTGTGTTGTGTTGTGTTGTGTTGTGTTGTGTTGTGTTGTGTTGTGTTGTGTTGTGTTGTGTTGTGTTGTGTTGTGTTGTGTTGTGTTGTGTTGTGTTGTGTTGTGTTGTGTTGTGTTGTGTTGTGTTGTGTTGTGTTGTGTTGTGTTGTGTTGTGTTGTGTTGTGTTGTGTTGTGTTGTGTTGTGTTGTGTTGTGTTGTGTTGTGTTGTGTTGTGTTGTGTTGTGTTGTGTTGTGTTGTGTTGTGTTGTGTTGTGTTGTGTTGTGTTGTGTTGTGTTGTGTTGTGTTGTGTTGTGTTGTGTTGTGTTGTGTTGTGTTGTGTTGTGTTGTGTTGTGTTGTGTTGTGTTGTGTTGTGTTGTGTTGTGTTGTGTTGTGTTGTGTTGTGTTGTGTTGTGTTGTGTTGTGTTGTGTTGTGTTGTGTTGTGTTGTGTTGTGTTGTGTTGTGTTGTGTTGTGTTGTGTTGTGTTGTGTTGTGTTGTGTTGTGTTGTGTTGTGTTGTGTTGTGTTGTGTTGTGTTGTGTTGTGTTGTGTTGTGTTGTGTTGTGTTGTGTTGTGTTGTGTTGTGTTGTGTTGTGTTGTGTTGTGTTGTGTTGTGTTGTGTTGTGTTGTGTTGTGTTGTGTTGTGTTGTGTTGTGTTGTGTTGTGTTGTGTTGTGTTGTGTTGTGTTGTGTTGTGTTGTGTTGTGTTGTGTTGTGTTGTGTTGTGTTGTGTTGTGTTGTGTTGTGTTGTGTTGTGTTGTGTTGTGTTGTGTTGTGTTGTGTTGTGTTGTGTTGTGTTGTGTTGTGTTGTGTTGTGTTGTGTTGTGTTGTGTTGTGTTGTGTTGTGTTGTGTTGTGTTGTGTTGTGTTGTGTTGTGTTGTGTTGTGTTGTGTTGTGTTGTGTTGTGTTGTGTTGTGTTGTGTTGTGTTGTGTTGTGTTGTGTTGTGTTGTGTTGTGTTGTGTTGTGTTGTGTTGTGTTGTGTTGTGTTGTGTTGTGTTGTGTTGTGTTGTGTTGTGTTGTGTTGTGTTGTGTTGTGTTGTGTTGTGTGTTTTTTTTGGGGGGGGGGGGACAGCTTCAGAGAAGGATCTTTGCCGGGGTGTAGGAAAGTATTCTAAGTCCCAATCTTAATCCCCTTCCGCCTGGCATTGTATCAAGGGTCGAAAAAGATGGTTTTTGGATATTTAACCGTTTGCCACACAGCAGTCACTTCGGCAACAGACTTTGGGGTAGAACCGTGACACCCACCACCCCTGAGCTGAGCTGCGGTTCACGCACTCGGCCCCGTGGCTCCCACCGTCTCTGTAGCTAAGGCGGAAAATATTCTAAGTCCCAATCTTAATGCCCTTCCGCCTGGCATTGTGTCAAGGGTAGACCACTTTGAATATATTGCAGTGCCCTGAAAGTTGGCTTGAGGGCGCAGCCAACTTTCAAATGCTTTATATTCCGTGTGTGAGTTCATTCGTTCATTCGTTAGGAATCAATAGTATATTTTTGATGCGACATTTTTAACGCGGTGTTTTGAACGCCACAGAGGAATCAGTAGCAAGTGATATTTTTGGCGCCACGGAAAACAACCGGAAGTGAATTTGTTATTTTTGGTGGCTTTTCGACGACATGTCAATTTCATCAAGTCCGAAGAATTTTGTGGGAGTTTTGTCTTCTAGACCAAGATTGTGGTGCCCTGAAAGTTTTGCGGTGCCCTAAAGTGCAGCTAACTTTCAGACAGCTTTATCTTCTGCCTGTGATTTCGTTCATTTGTGAGGAATCAATAGAAACTGACATTTTTGGCGCGACGGCGACATGTCAATATGATCAAGCCTGAAGACTTTTGCTGGCCAAGATTAATTTGAGCTGGAGAAACGCATTTGCGAAAAGAAATATTATCGAGGTAAGTGAACTATGGTATCCTCATGAACAAAAATATGTTAAATCATTTATGGACCCTATTATAAAGAGCAGGTTGCTTTTGCTTCGCTATAAAAAGTAAAAACGCATACGTGTGGACATGGCCTATTCTTTCCCAGAGCTATAAAATTTTCATTCTGAAGCAAAAAGCATTTATAGTGAACTTGACTTATACTGTATATATATTTCTTCCCCGTACTTACTTATCCAGACTAGAATCTGATGATTTTTAAATATTTTTTGCTTATATATTAATTTTAGTTTTATTAATTATTTATGTAATTATGCAAAATCATATTCCTGGTGAGGATATGAAAAATATGTCACTGTATATTTTCTACTAAATACTTGCATCTATATAATTATAATTTAATGTTGGTAGCTGAAGTCAATTGCAACTATGCCCTGCCCAGCCACTTATTGCCACTATATGGTATTAAAGTGATTAAAACAAAAACAGATTTTTGATATCTACTTTATTCATAATCATTGCATCAAGACAAAGTGAAGCAAAGAAGTTTACATGCATTTCTCGAGCTGTGAACCAATTACAAATACAGTCTGTACATGAGTACACAAATGGTGAATCCATATTATTAAACGTACTTCTAGTTTTAATATTGAAATTAGAATGTTTCAGCTAGAGGGGGCTTATTGATTATAAGCTAAAAGGGGCTTATTAGAGGGAGTGGTATACAGTATTTAAGGTAGGGGCATAATAGAGTGAGCAACCATAATATAGGACTATTTTGTCATACTGTAAACTTCCTATAATAAGCCCTTGCCTTATCTTTTTTATTATTTTTTACAGAATAGCCAAACTTCGTTGCAGTTATTTGCATAATGTCGTGGCTCATGCCCATAGCCTGCAATCCTTTTGGCCAAGATGCACTCCACTCGGACACTGAATAGATATCTATTCTGTGACTCGGAGCACGGATCTGGGAGCAGAATGCATGGTTGAATTACACACTGTACCAGTACTAACTTCATATAAATGAGTTCCTCTAAAACATGGGACTTAATACAAAAACGAACTTCCCCCGAACTGCAAAAGAATCTACTGACCAGTAAAGACTTTTGTATTAAACTCTCAAAAATTTAAAACATACCATCTGATAACATAGATATAATTCTGTATATTATTAATAATTAACAAATTATTGTTCGATGAATACACTTCCTTGCCAGAATGCTAGCATTATTCTCATTGCTTTTCCGTTGCCAAAATGCTCAAAATAATGCTAGCATAATGTGCAATTGTGCAAAAGCCTAGCTGCGTGACGCAACTGCGTTTGACGCAATTTTAACGCGATGTTTTGAATGCCACAAGGCACCGCTTTTTAGCACTGTGTCTGGTTATTACTCAAACGTTACTATACTTTCGACTTAAATATGTATTTATTTAAAAATTTTTAATGTATATTAAATAAGTGTTTGTCCCAAGAGCGAAATTGCTCATCGAGATGTCACGTTTACATATTTTTTTTAAAAAATGAAGAAGGTTCTACACGTACGTCACAGAGAAACGATCAGAGCTCATGATAAATGTCTGCACTTTGTGAAAAAAAACTACAATTCAATTGATACTCAAAATCACTTATACCATTTAATAAATATTCAATTTTTCTTCCGTCGTTGCTCTGTGACCAGTGATCACCATATATTTGTGCAGCAGAGGTTAAGAGTCGAGCACGCTGAGCAGCAAATGAAGGGCAAAATAGAAAGAAATGCTTTACAGTTTCATTTGCTAAGCCACATCTACATTTAGAAGATGAGCTACAGTTGATTTTAAAAAGATAGTCATTCAAAGCGCAATAACCCAGTCTAAGATGTGTATGAAGTATAGATGCCTGTCTAGAAATAGAATAATCAAATAACTTATTATACGTTCGATGGAAAAAATAAGATCGTAACTTTGCTTTACATGTTAAAAGTGAGATTGAATTACGTAAGTCTAAACAAAGATTGTTCCAAATTTTAATTGAGAAAGGAAAAAAAGATTCTTGGTACCTAACAATTCTACTTTGCAACTGGGTGAAATTTTCGGCAGATCTTAGCGAAAATCTAGAGCACTCACCTTGAGTATGAGGCAAAAGCTCTATTAAGTACATGCGAGCTAGCCTTTAAGCAATTTTGTAAACATGAATTAATTTGTGAAGCTTTCGTCTCACACTCAGTTCTTCCCAGGCAAGCTCATCTCGCAATCTCCTAGCACTGGTGCTTTTAATAGCTCCAGTAACAACTCTAGCAGACTCATATTGAACGCTCTCTAGTAACTGACTTTCACCCTTACTACAATTATCCCAAATCACATCACTATATTCCATTAATGGTCTAATTAAACTTTTACACAAACAAATTATAGTTGAACGATTAATCTTAACTTTAAAGATTTCAAAATATTTAGTCGTTTATTTGCCTTTTCACAAATTCGTAAAATTTTCCAAGACATACTACAATGCAAGGTCCAAACCTAGTTGCTTGTGACTTTCAACTTTTCAAATGCTTTTGTCATCTAGGAAAAGAACAGGATGAAAGGGTTTGTTATGCTTTAAGGAAAAAACTATATTCCGACATTTTGACGGATTCATGGTGACAAGCCACTTGTTCGACCAAAGAGAGATTTTCTCTAAATCACCATTTAGTCGATCAGCAGACAAAACTGGATCATCAGCAACTTCAAAAAGTGCTGTATCATCTGCATAAATTAGCGGGAGTGAAACAATATCTTCAGTTAAATCATTAATATATATTAAAAATAACAAAGAACCAAGCACTGATCCCTGGAGAACTCCCGAACCAATGCCTTTCCAACTAGATGAATGCCCTTCCAATACAACGCGTTGTCTTCTATCCACTAAATAACTCATCCAATTTAAGAATGGGTTACAAACGCCAAGCGCTTCCAATTTACATATCAACCCGGTGTGCCACACCCTATCGAATGCCTTACTGATGTCTAAAAAGACAACCCTTACTTACTTCCTGCTGTCCAGTGCTAAATAAATCTGATGTACAAAATAGCTCAGTTGATTCACAGTAGAATCACCTGGCCTAAAACCAGATTGAAATTTATATAAATAACCAATATCAATCAAGAAATTGTAGAGGCGAACAAAAACAATTTTTTCACATAGTTTGGAAAAGCTTGGCAGGAGTAAAACTGGACGATAGTTGACTTTAAGTTGACGATTATCGTTCTTGAAAAAAGGAATAACATTTGCTAACTTCCACTGACTGGGAAACTGACCCAAACGAAAATTAACAAAGAGGTAAATTAACAAAGCTAGTAAAAGCAGGAGAAAAACCATGAGAGCAGAGCTTAATTATTTTATTTCCTATTCCGTCATGTCCACATGCCTTAGATGTATCAACATTTTTCATTAAATTAAAGACTTCCTCATTAGTTGTTGTAACAGTAGAAATAATTCGTACAGTTTGAAAAGACGGTATTAATGGCGGGATAGTACCAGCACCAGGAAGTTTAGTTTGTTCAACAAAATACACATTGACGATTTCTGCTTTTTCAATAGGGTCCGTGACCGTAACTCCGTCTTCAACTATCACAGGGATAGAAGTAACTTCGTTACCGCCACACAAACGCTTACTAATAGACCACCATTTTTAGTGCAAAGTTTCACAAACTTTGCAGTATTGTGATGAGTGGCGAAAATTCACATGATACATACATAGATACATAGATAGTGTAAACTTTCCGGGGGGAAACTTACCAGGTTTAACGACATACATACTGTCATAGCTGAAAGGCTAAAACCAGTGAAAATGTGAAACACTAGTATGAGTCTTTCGTAGATGACAAATATTTATGTCGCTTAAATCTTGTAAGCCCTAAAGAGCGATAACAGACAGGTACACTTATCTATGGGTGTTTCTTGAAAGACGCGGATGTTTAAATATACAAAGAATGAAGGAAGTTTCCCCCCGGAATAGATTAGAATAGCACTGCGCACGCGTGGTTTTGTTTACAACTGGTGAATACAACAATGATGGAGAAACGCAAAGGAGTGATCAATCTTCTTCTCGCAACGACTTTCTACGCTGAGGTACATGGCTAATGGAATATGGTCGGGGCAAAAGGATTTATTGTCTGCCTAGCGGAAGGTGCGAATAAATATTAAAAACTTTATATTTAACTTTAATACGGCTGCACCGTCAAAACATTCGCCAACTATATTGATCAAGTCCAGGTTGAGATCGGAGATCGCCTTCGTTATCAGATTGTATAGCGTTTTGCCATCGGTTGTTTTCGTTTCGTAAAAGCCGACGAAAGCTTCTTTTTTAACCCCATCGGCGATAAAACTAAGGCATATGGAGACTTGCTCATGACGACTGATGTCGGATGTTTCGTCCACGATCACACCAAACGGCCCACTAGCGATGCAATCCTGCTGAATTCTTTCTAGTATAAGATCAGCTAATATTTGAAGAATTTCGTTTTGAATCTCTGGCGCAGTCCATTGCGCATGTTTTTTTAGCTGAGTTTTCAACTTTTGTTCGAGCCATGGAATGTCGATGCAGCGTAAACGCAGCAATTCCAGAAAGTTCCCACGGTTTCCGTCGGAGAAGGAGCCGATATCATCACGTTTCTCTTCATGCCCTCTTTGGGCGATGTTCTGTTGGGCCGTGTAGAATAAAGATTCCATAATGACTTTCATATACTTGCGGTTCATTTCAACAAAGTCCTTGTGAGCGGTATGCAGTTGTTTCATGACCGTTGTTTCATGACCGATGTTTGTTGTCTCATGTTCGATCGATAGCTTATCCATTTAGCCATGGCTTCTTCGTGGTTCGCGCTGATGTGGTGTTTCTTTAGTCGCTCCGTTTTCTTCCAGTTGGTGAAATGAAAAGAATCATCATTCAAAAAGCGTTCACATGCGAAACAAGACGCCTCGTGATTGACAATCGAATAGTTCAGCCAAGGGTACTGTTTGTACCATCCTGCCTGGAAATCTCTCTGGAAAGACTCGTTGCCAAACGTGGTGAGATTATACTTGTCCAGTACTGGTTGTCGAGGGCCATCCAGGTCGCTATTCGACATCACCGGAACGTCGCCATTGGGATCGTAGGATTCTTTTTCTTTCTGGTCAAAATTTATTTCTGGAGACTCGATTATACGATTAATCTCCGGCGATAGAGAGCTATCTCCAGGTGAAGAAGGGAATTCGCCCATATTCTCAGGCTGGGAATCGACCAAATGATTATAATCAAATGTAGTTGACGGTATATCCAAGCAGTCCGAGTTTGTATTACTTTTACGTGTTTCCAATGATTCTGCGTTTGTTCCACATATCGGTGGAACCAAAGGGACCAAAGACAATGAAATTTCTTCTAACTGAAATGCATCCGATGAGACTGAATTTGTATCAAATTGTGATATAGTCGTGTTGTCCGTGTTGTCTTCACATTTTGACGTGTCTACAAGTTTTCCTTGTTCCGATGTATCCCGAACACTCTCAGATGAATTCACCACACTTTTCACAGAATCGTTTGGAGTCGGATCTAGTTTAGGTCGTTTGGCTACGCCTACGGGTTCATTGTCATCTTTCCTGGTGAAGTTGAGTTGGGTTTGAGAAGGGGATACGACTGTAGTAAATTTCACATTTTTTCCGAGGTGTTGACTTTTGGCATGGCGGTCTTTGTAATCGGAGTCAATGACTTTACTGCATTCAGAACAACTGACGCGAAGACGGTAAGCGTGATTCTGACTCTTCTGAGACTGTTTAGACCGTTTGCCATCCATAAATCTATTAGGTGATGAGCGGACTGAGACTAGTGTCCTGTGTCTTGTTACGAACACCGTAAAAAGAATCTTAGTCGAGGCAATTAAACTTTTTTAATGTACTTATTATAAAGTATAAACCACACGATAGATCCACTCTGCACACGAGCCCCTACATGTAAAACGCTCCTCAATACAATAACTTTACCACACGTTCTATTTATTATAAACAACAACTCTAATCTTAGCAAAAACAACAATCAACAATGTTGTGAAAGTGAGCGAGCCGCACTTACATAGTGTTTCATCTCAAGCTATTTTAGGTAATTGTATAATGTCTATAATCAGAAATTACTTGATATACTATTTATAGTTCAAGCTTATGCAAGCGTGACAAAGCACAAGCAGTCTAATGTGAGTAATGTAGCATATCAAATATCAATAATCTAAAATCTAGAATGTTCTGGCGTGTCGGTCTCACAAGACTCACATCACATTGTAAAATGTTATTGCGCGAGGTCTTACTACCATTTGCGATCAACCGTTAGGCGTGAGCGTTTAAACGCGTATGTTTACGTTTCAAATGTGCAAGTTTCATAGGAAAATTTTGACACTTCAACAATAGCCTAATCAATCATTTGTCAAAAAATGGGCGGATGATCATGAAACTATTGTTGAAGTGTCAACATTTTCCTGTGAAACTTGCACGTTTGAAACGTAAACATACGCGTTTAAACGCTCACGCCTAACGGTTGATCGCAAATGGTAGTAAGTATTATAGTATTCAAAACGTAAACCGTGAGCGATTTCATTTTACAAGTATACAATTATATTTCTATGATATATATGGTCTCATCATAGTCAATCGAGATATGGTCTGGAAACTCGGCAAACTTCAAAGCGCCTATAATGAGCTGGGATTTTATGTTGAACCGTACCTTACACCGTGCACATCCTTTGTATTAGGTTTATTAATATTTAAATAGTACGGTTGAGTGATTGAACTGAAACGTTGCTATTGGACAATTCGTTCATTATACTAAAATACAATGTGTTCAGTGACCGTGCACCATGCACAAAAATGCATAAAGGCGAACAAAAAGATAGACCAAAGAATTTAGCTGAGTTTCCAGACCATATCTCGATTGACTATGGTCTCATTCAGTCATTCTCTTATGTTTCTGCCCGAAAAACCTTAATATATTGCCCGAAAAATGGCTGGTTCACCGAATCTGGGGGGGGCTGCAGCCCCCCCAGCCCCCCCGGCTCGTACGCCTATGGTAAGCACGCGGATTCTTTGTAAAACTTATTCTCATTTCTTTACACTTTGTTGAATTCAACTGGAACCTATTAAGATTTATCCAATGAGAGATTTCTTGTAATGTTTCTTGCAATTCGCTTGCATCATCTCTTTCTTCACAGCTTCTGAAATTGTAGTATCATCGGCCAATTTCCACATTCCGGCTGGTAAACCCTCTATACTGAGGTCATTAATCATTGCCAAAAAGAGCCATGGGCCAATTTTTGTTCCTTGTGGGATTCCAGCAGGGACATGCATGAAGCTAGAGTAACAATCTGGGCTAATTTTTACTCTCTGATGTCTTTCTCTCAAGAAGTCCGCGATCCAGTTAACTGCGAAGGGCTTCATACCAAGACTGAACAATTTGCCAATTAGCAAGTTATGGTCCACCAGGTCGAACGCCTTTCTATAGTCCAATAATGCAATTCTTATGGTGGACCCCGTTCCATCAGTTGCCTCTAACCACTTATGTAGCATAGATATAATTGCGAATGTTGTAGATGACCCTGGGATAAAACCAAACTGGAAGGACTCCAGTGATCTTAGTACCGTTGTTTTTAAATCTCTCTCGATAACATAACTTTCCACCACTTTAGATAAGGTAGAAGTTAGGGAGATCGGTCTTAGATCTTTATTAAAGTCTTCGACCATAGGGGCTTTCGGCACTGGTGGAACGTCAGCTAGCTTCCATGCTGTTGGGACTTTACACTCTTGAAAGGAGGTGTTAATTATATCAGTAACAGCAGGCGCAAGTATGTCGGCGTATTTGTTGAGCACCCAGTTTGGAATATAATCAGGCCCACTTGCTTTATTTATACTAATCCGTCTTAAGTTCAATGCCACAGATTCTGCCGTTACTATAATAGGCTCGTCGTCATCAAGGGGAACAACCACATCTTCCGATAATGGCATGTAATCATTCATAACACTAATAAAAGCTTCGTTTAGTTTATTAGCAATAAACTTCGATTTAACTTTGATAAACCCACAACCTTGCGATTCTAGTGCAGTGCAATGCTCTGACCACTGAGCCACGGAGGCCGTTACCGAGAGCGTGATCGCGAGTTCTGTATACATTAAGGTGGTAATGCCAGGAGAGAATTGGTTTTATTAGAAGTAATATTGGGCATTTCAGTCGATTACATAGCATGCTCTCTGGATTTTTGGTGAAGGAAAATTCGAGTGTAGAATATATACATTTTAAGACCAAACCGGGACCAGTTGCGAAAAATGCAACTACACAAGCCTTCCGCCAGGAATTGAACCCACGACCTTGCGATTCTAGTGCAATGCTCTGACCACTGAGCCACGGAAGCCGTTGCCGAGAGCTTGATCACGAGTTCTGTATACATTAAGGTGGTAATGCCAGGAGAGAACTGGGTTTATTAGAAGTAATATTGGGCATTTCACTCGATTACCTAGCATGCTCTAAGGATTTTTGGTGAAGGAAAATTCGAGTGTATAATATATACATTTTAAGACCAAACTGGGACCAGTTGCGAAAAATGCAACTAACATGTATAAATATATATATATATATATATATATATAACTACAGACGGTACCGTTTCGGCCTTTCGGGCCTCATCAGTGTAGTGCTGATGAGCAGGATGAAGGTAACCGCTATTTACAGTCACCTTGTATATATATACATATATATACATATATATATATATATATATATATATATATATACATATATATACATATATATATATATACATATATATACATATATATACATATATATATATACATATATATATATATATATATATACATATATATACATATATATACATATATATATATATATATATATATATAATAATAATAATATTAAAAGCTTATATAGCGCTTATAACATATAGATCTAAGCGCTTTACATTGATTAGTCTAAAAATACATATGATGATAAAAATAAAAGTCTAACATTACAAAGATTACATCTCACAAGATCTAAATCACCAAATAGTGAATAACACTAATCTACATTATAGGCTATTTTGAACATGTGAGTCTTAAGCTTACTCTTGAATTCCAAGAGATCTGTGCATGCTCTAATAGAGGTAGGTAGTTTATTCCATAATCTATGACTACTAGCATAAAAAGCTCTACCACCGTAACTATTTACATTAAATCTAGGTTCATTAAGTAAGTTAGCTTTGAAAGATCTAAGACTTCTAGAAGGCTCATAATGACTGATCAGATTTGCAGTATATTGCGGAGCAAGTCCATAGAGTGTTTAAATGTCATTAAAATAATCTTATAAATAATACGTTGTTCAACTGGAAGCCAATGTAACTGCATTAAAATAGGTGTAATACGATCATACTTATGAGCTCCGGTTAACATTCGTGCTGCAGAATTAAGAACACGCTGTAACTTTCTAATCTGATCCTTAGGAAGACCATACAACAGTGCATTTGCATTATCAAGTTTGACAGTCACAAAAGCATGAATAAGCGTTTCAGTTGTATGAGACGACAAAAATCTTCTAGCACGAGCAATATTCCTTAGGTGGTAAAATACTGACTTGCATATACTATTAATATGTATAGACATTGTAAGGAATTTATCTAGTGTAACACCAATATTCCGAGCATGGGTGCTGGAGTAATTATGTCGGAGCCCACAGTCAGCACAGGGAATACAGGTTCAGGCCGGAATTTTGAGCTCAAAATAAGAAGTTCCGTCTTACCAGTATTGAGCATTAATTTATTCTCTGACATCCAATTTATAATGTCTACTAGACAGGCTTCCACGCGCGATTTGACTTGCTCGAGGTCATTCTGATCCTTATAGTTAAAAGAAACGTAAATTTGACTGTCATCAGCATATAGATGAAATTTCATGCCATGAGATCTTAAGACGTCTCTTATCGGTGACGTGTATATCAGATATAATATAGGTCCTAGTACCGATCCTTGGGGAACACCACAAACTACGTCATAGCTGTCTGAAGTAGCCCCATTGACATATACAGCCTAAGTGCGATCAGACAGATAGACTTGAACCAGTTTAATGCATCACCTTTGATTCCAAATTTAGAGGACATTCTACGAAGCAAGATCGTATGATCTACCGTGTCGAACGCAGCTGATAAATCCAATAGCAGCAATATGACACCGAGTTTCCATCTATTTCACGAAGAATGTCATTCTGTACACGAATCAGTGCTGTCTCACAGCTGTGAAATTGCTTATAGGCAGATTGGTACAATTCCTCAAGGCCATTGCTATGAAGATAATGCAGTAAACGCAAAGCTACCACTTTTTCAGTCATCTTCGAAATGAACTTTAAGTTAGAAACTGGACGAAAACTGGAAAATTCCTCGTGGTCCGTAGCAGACCTTTTGAGAGTCGGGTGTAAAGCAGCTTTCTTGAAGGATAATGGAACATGGCTAGTTTCCAGAGATGAATTAACAATATCAGCAATAACCGGTAGAATCACATGTATTTGAGCAGAGAGTACCTTCACTGGAATAGGATCTAGCACACAAGACTTTAATTTAGTCTTTTTCAGAATATCAGATAGCTCCTCAACAGTGGTAGGAGTAAACGCATCTAAACAGCAGGTCAACTCTGGATTATCCAACTGAGAGAAAAATAGAGTATTACTTGACGATGAAATATGTAATCCTTGCCTAATCTTGAAGATTTTATCATTGAAGAAATGTGCAAACTGGTTCGCTAATCTTGTGGAAGAATCACACGCAGGATATAACTTCTCAGGTTTTCTATGGAAAAAACGGTTAACAATCTGAAAAAGCCGTCTACTATCAGTACCAGCATCCTGAACAAGTGATGAATAATATTCCATCTTTGCTTTACAGATCATGTTCTTGACATGAGTACACTGGTCAACATATCCCTTTCTATCAACCTGTAGGCCACTGTTACGCCATCTTCGTTCCTTCCTCCACCGTATTACTTTCTGATCTTTAATATCTACATTATACCACGGTGCCATAGGTCGAATCGTTACGGTCTTTTTACGAAGTGGGGCGTGGCTCTCCAATAAAGTTGATAATACTAAATCATATTGGTCGCAGTGCTCTGCAAGGACAGAAGCAGGTGTTGTATATAACTTAGAACTGAGAATGTCCTGACGAAAGGTAAGCATATCAATATTTCCAAGCCTATGATACGAAATATCTGACTTCAGTTTAGGAGGCTTAGTCATATCCACATTACAGTGCAACACAAAGTGATCAGAAATTCTAGCATCCAACACTTTTAAGTTGTTAATCACAGCTTCATCTTTCCTAGTGATAATGAGGTCAAGTGTATGGCTGTTATTGTGCGTTGGCACATTCACATGCTGTTCAAGATTGAAAATCTGCAGAAGCTCCAAAAACTTGCAAGCATTAGAGTCTCCGTTCACGTGACAATTAAAATCCCCTACCATTATAAGCTTTCCAGTAGCTAGTGAAATGTGCTCCAGAAATGTTGTAAATTCTTCAAGAAATAAGGGATATGTAAGTTTATTCATCGATGATGGAGGAGGACGGTAAATAACAACAAATCTAAAAGTAGATGAGTTTGTTAATTAATTCTAACTTGAGACAAAAACTGAATTTAAATCAATGGAGAAATACAAAACAAGTAATTGAGTGGTTTGGCAACATAAAAGATAAGGACAGACATAGTTTTATTTCGTTTGACATTGTCGATTTCTATCCGTCTATTTCTGAAAAACTATTGGACCAAGCATTATCTTGGGCTTCGAATTTGGCTACTATAACTGAAAACAATATTTCAATAATAAAACACGCTAGAAAATCTCTCCTTTTCAATACCGGAATTTCATGGATAAAAAAAGATAGCAATAGTTTGTTTGACGTTACCATGGGTTGTTTCGACGGCGCGGAAGTTTGTGAGTTAGTAGGCCTTTTCATTTTAAATCACCTAAGTAAGAAATTTGGCAAAGAAAGCATTGGCCTATATAGAGATGACGGTTTGGCTATTATAAAAAGTAAATCAGCACGTTTAGCAGACAAAACAAGGAAAGAACTCCACAAAATGTTCGAGCAGTTTCACCTAAAAATTACCGCCGAATCAAATTTACGCATAGTAAACTTTTTAGATGTAACTTTCGACCTTAACAATGGAAATTATAGGCCCTATAGGAAGCCCAATGACGATCCGCTTTACATAAATAAGCACTCTAACCACCCACCAAGCATCACAAGACAATTACCCACATCAATTAACAAGCGCATTGCACTTCTCTCATCAGAGGAACAAGTTTTCCAGGAATCTGCACCCATATATCAGAACGCACTTAGGCACAGCAACTTTGATCATGATCTTAGCTACACTCAACACACAGCACAGCAACCACGCAGGAATAGGCAACGCAACATCACTTGGTTCAACCCACCTTTTAGCAAGAGTGTAAGCACAAACATAGGACGTAATTTCCTAAACCTAATTGACAAGCACTTCCCAGCACACCGCAAGCTCCATAAGATTTTTAACAGAAACACAGTCAAAGTAAGTTACAGCTGCATGAACAATGTTAAGTCAATAATCACTAAACACACAATGCACACATATCTAGGAATAACATGCCACAGGATAAGGACAGTAGCAGTTGCAACTGTAGGAAAAACACGAATTGTCCACTTAGAAAACAATGCATGACCAGGGACATAGTATACAAAGCAACAGTCACAGTAAACAACACGAACACGATAAAGAATTACATTGGCATGACTTCAACCACATTCAAAGAGAGATTTGGGCATTGAAAGAAAACAATAAGGATTTCAGTATTAATTGGCAAATTTTAAAACATCCTATTTCGTACACGGGAGGTTCAAAACGATGTAATTTATGTTTAGAAGAAAAATTTTATATTTTGAAAGATAAAAACAAGAATTGTTTACTCAACAAAAGAGCAGAAATTATCAGTCAATGTCGTCATCGAAATAAATTCCGCGCAAATAGCGCAACAAAAGCCATGAATGCATGTATTGTTTCGCCCCCACACTCCCACGTTCCGGCAGGAAGGATATAAACACCCCCTGTTTTCGAAAATTGTCATCTGCCTGAAGATTCTTTTTTAGATGAAACAGCCTGTTGCAGACTTTTGAGGTAAGCGAATATATATATATATATATATATATATATATATATATATATATATATATATTTAATTATATATATATATTTAATTATATATATATATATATATATATATATATATATATATATATATATATATATAATTAAATATATATATATAATTAAATATATATATATATATATATATATATATATATATATATATATATATATTTATACAATAACATGTATTCAATGCACATTTTCATTGGCTGTTGCCCATGATCTATTAAAGGCCAGATGCACACATGACGTCACTGAAACGAAATGTTTTTCTTTGTTTTTTAAAAATGGCGGAAAATTTCGAAAATTTTGAAGAGTTTATCCCAAAGTGGGCATATGAAGACATTGAACAAAGCCTGGTAGAAGCTGTTGACCAGTATGAAGAAGAAAACGAAAAGAAAAGTCGTTTTGCAAATGTAAAAAACGGAGAGCTTGAAGAAATCCTCGTACAAGCCCAGTCGACAGCTACGAGACGAAATACAAAATGGGTAGTGAACGTATTTGAAGGTGAACTACTACTGTATGTTAGAATTTAAATTAACAGACTTCCCCCAATAAGAGAATTACAAAAATTTTCAGTTTACTCAGTCTTAAACTATTTTTTACAGCTTGGTGCCATGAAAAAAACATAACAACATCACTCATGCAAATGAATTCGTATGAGTTAAAATTGTCGCAATGGATGAACCAGGCGGAAATCTAATTCTGGTAAGAAATATTATTGCCCAGCATACTGCTTTAAACAAAACCATAACACAAAATAATTTTGAAAAGATTTACTAACGTTTCGTTACTACACGTAACATCATCAGAGTGATAAATATACATACATGAAGGTGACTTGTAAATAGCTTAACTAGTTACATAAATAGAAAGTGATAAGGTGACAGACAAGGTGACAGAAAAGGTGATGTAAGACAAGTGAATTGTCAAACTGGTGAAGGGACACCGCAGCGTGAAGAAAAAAAAAAAAATCTAAAAGAGTGCTAAGGGAAATGATCTAATGTTAGCGTTAAGAGAGGGTTTAAACTTAGAAATTAACAAGCTTTCTCGAAGAAGAACATCAAATTGGTTAGAACCTGACGATATAATTGAGAAATCATCGAAACAAACATCGTGTCCAGTTTTTATCTTGTGTGTCAGAATGCTGGACATGGCAGACACTGAAAGTGCTTTTCCGGTATAGGCCGAAATACCCATATGTTCCGATACCCTAGTGTGTAGAAGTCGGCATGTTTTCGCCAACAAATTTTACTTAAACAAAACGGATATCCGGCTAAATTTTTAGAGCATTGTTTTCGAATTTTTTTGGATAAAATATTTAATCCTCCGGCTAAAATCCTCACAGCTCCTAAACTATCACTCTCTCTAATTTTACCATACACTGGAGATCATGGACTCCAAATTCGTCAACAAGTCAAAAAATTACTAGCTTCAGCCTTTCCTCACATCCAACTTCGCGTTGTCTTCCGACCTGTCTGTCGTTTG